>MU186557.1:7890-63389 GCA_016904865.1 Pissodes strobi | reverse complement strand
ATTGAGTCTAAAATTCAAATATGGTCGGGCGCCACTGGTTAAAGCAATAAGTATAAAGCACTCGCACACACAGACACAACGCGTCGCTCAGGGTTACCAATTAATTACGAAAACCGAGGAGAACGAGGCCAATACTCGTTCACGTGACTTCAGAGGTCTCTGACGTATGGCCTAGCAACAAACAGTTGAATAACATTCGAAGTGTTTTCGATTCTACGTACCAGGCGAACAGAACTGCGCCGTGGAAATCAAATTTGAAGCCTCTCTAATAGCCGACCGACTCCTGATATGACCCCAACTAACTGGGGATAAAGAAAGGCAGCTTTAACGTAAGCGTTTCGTTTACTGGTTGAGAGAATAAAAAGGGAAAGGGGCCGACCACGCCTACGGCTCTGCCCCCGACGATCGATGATTGGTAGAAAAGTGGCAGATGTTTTGAGTTAGTGTGGCAGTTCTCAGGATTTTTTGTTGACGAAATGGCAAATTCGATCATGAAATGGAGGTGACCGGATGGTTGCTTGCAAAAAGGACGATTAGGTATTGATGACTCCGGCTCGGTGATTTGCATATTTACCATGCAAATTCCACTTTTGTTCAATCCCTCTATGATCGTCTTTCTATTCATCAATAGTGGGCATATTTACTTACATTTCGTTTTAAATCATAATCGTTCAATGAGGATGAGGATTAGGGGGTCACTTGCCCTCCTTGTATAACGAGTGTTCCCTGATTTTTTCTTTCAAATGAATATTTGCTGAAAAAAGTATGATGCAAATTCATTCTGTTTTAATTATTTACCGAAGGTAGTTCCACTGCATCGATCCATGTTACAATGTGGTATATCTTTTAACAATAAAAATACTGATGCTCTCCCTGATTTATGATTTAGTTAATAATTTAGTTGTAGGTAGGTAACTACGTATTCAATTTTCTGGGTATTCGCATTTTGGTGATGGACCTGACCATCATCAGATGTTAAGCCCTTTAAAAAATAAAATTTAAACGCCCTGTATTTCAAATTTTAGGACATATGAAACTTTCTTCTTCAGATCGCTAGTAGAATCACCTCCTTCATTATGACAATGGTAGTAGGTACGTAATATGAGTTCCCACCTGTGCAACTTTCATGAGCCTATCAGATCTGATTCATTGCAACCAGTCTACCATTGAGGAACTGTAAGGTACATGGCACATGATGCAGAATGTTTCTTCTTCATCATCAGTTAACATTTCTTCGTTGATGAGTTTTGCATTTTTAATCGCCTTTCTCGTTTGCGTTTATTTTTCTCCAGTTCACTTTCAAATACTTTCTTCTTAACTTGTTTTACTTTTGGCAATTTTGAAGCTGCTATTGCTTTGAGAGCAGCGACTTCGGGAACAGTGGCGTTGCGAACAGAGACTTCTATGGCGTCTTGATTTGACGATGAAGCTGATTTTTTTTCTGTGTCATGCATTTCTACTTGAACATCATTTTTTTTCTGATGGTATTGGGTGATCTGAATGGTAATTATGTGTGATAGCATGTGGCAAAGAACTGGCAACAATTCCAGGAATAGTATATAGATATAGTTAACCCGAGATGTTTTTCATCCATGCACGAGGCACGAGCAGAATTCACAAATTTTTTGAGAGGACCCTACACACTTCTGGTCCAAAGGTTGATGAAGCTTGTGAGAATAATGGGGCGGAAATGATAGGTTGACAAAATCCAATGCTAGAATCAAAAGATGTGGTTCGTGATTATCCAGCAAGAGTAGAACAAGTCTATCTTTACTGCACTTGACAAAATACAAAATGCATTAAGGATGAAGTTTTCCCATACCTCCTTGAGGCCGTCGCGGATGAAATGTTCTTTATAACGGATACATGGAAATACAAGAAAAGTAGGTAAGTACGCTATTACCATCCGCAGACACTGCAATAGCCATCGTTACTAGGGTGTCTCTCTCTGCTGAAACTAATGATCCAATTTGTGCAACAACTCTGTCTGGACGTTGCACGGTGCTGATGCCTGTTTCGTCCATGTTAGGTATACCTAAGTATAATATTATGTCGTCTGGACAGAAATGATGACGATTCAAAACGGCATAGAAAGTGTGCTCAACATTAGTCTTGTTAAAACGTGTCGCCCTAGAAAAATTAGTCGCCTGTGGTGTTCGAATATAGAGAGTCGTGGATGCCCTTTAAGGAAACGCGAAAACCAATCTGGTCTAGCCATTAAATTATCATTCCAGGTATTTGAAATTACTTTTCCCAATGCTTTTCCGCAGTCATATGCTAAACGCCGCCGCCGCCGCGCCGCGTCGCGCCGGACTTCCTTTGCATGGAGTAAGTCCGAAGTAAATATTTGACGCCTTCTTAAGCTTAAGATATTGTTTCAAGCGTTTTTCCTCTTCGCCAGCGAAGACAATCCCTGTTTTTTTATAGCCGAACTCGACTTGTGATTGTCCGGCTGCAAGCTCTGCGTCATGTGACTGTTTGCAAAATTTTTCTAGGGCTTTGCAATTAACATCAAATTGCTCGGCCGCTTTTCTTATAGAAAGTGGAGGTTCTCTCAATTTAACTGCACTTGCAGCTGCCATCAGCGGGGGTCGGATCGGTTTTTTATATGTTCTAACGATCTGTAATATACCTACCTAAATTGTATTTTTTTAAATCTGGGGCAAGTTGTCGCGTAAAGACAAGTTGCCTCGCAAACAATAACGACATATATACAACCCCAACCGGTTCTAGGATATGATGAAATAACTTCTCGGTTTCAGAATAGAACCCATTCACATACAAAACTATGCAGATATAAGAAAGATAATAAACTATCAAAAAATATCCATTTTTCCTACCTTGAAGCTTACTTTTTGTAGAATCACATGGGAGTAATTCAGAGCAAAAAATCACATCTGTCAGAAAATGAGATTGATGACGTTTTAAGATCCTTTACACAAGTAGAGCACCATCGGCCTCTCCTGTTGGTCGATCCCGCATCGATGGCCCTCCGCTCGCTTCGCTCGCTACGGGGGCTCAGCAAAAGGAAACTAACCAGATGCTAACCCAAGACATACCCAAAACCAAGAAAAAAATTGTTTAAAAACATAATCTTAAAAAAATAATGAAAAAAAACAACGGGGTTTGAACCCCAGGTGGGACCCAACCATTTAAACCTCTCGACCACTAGAGCTCTTGCGGCAAATCGATTTCATCACATATTGTAATACCAGATGGATCGACCAATAGGAGAGGTCGATTTTTACATAGTACTTTACTTCTGTAAAGGATCTTAAAATTCAGATTATTCAAACTGCAGTGCCGCCATCTACCGGAATAAAAAAGATTATTAGAAATTAGAGATGAGGTAGGTAACTATATCGATTCTGAAAATATCGATTTGAGAAATCTGAGTAGGTACTCTATACCTCGCTCTATACTTTTGATGATATAACGATTACCACAACTTGTCCCTACAACAACTAGCCCCGGACTCTCCTACCTACACACCTACATCCCTGTATCGATTTTAAGTGCATTCTATAATCTAAGACCACTAGTTCTAGATACCTAAACGCACCTAGCTAGATACCTATCAATATTTTTTTCTTTAGGGAAATCTAATCTCAAATATGGAAAACATTGTAAAACATTTGAAGATGTGTACCTTTTGGCTAGTCCGTCCCTGGCTTCACTGCAGGCAACAACGATGCCAAATTTTAATTCCTTTAGACTCAAGCGAACCTATCGAACTAAACCAGAGGCAGCGTGGCTGTTGCAGTGTTTTGTGATTTTTCCAAAGCTTTTGATTATGTAAATCGTAAAATAGGTATATTTCGGCGAAAACTCCGTACCTTAATATATAATTTTTGAACTATACATGGTGTAATAATTTAACAAATTTGATGTCCCAGCATCGATACATTGAGCCAGTTAAATTGGGGCAAAATTACCTATGTAATTTAGTGCTAACTAAAATTGTTGTTTTGAAAATTTGGATATTCCTATTTCATATGTATTCGAAAAATCTGAAAATTAAAAATTTCTTTTATTTTTTTTTTCTCATTTTATTTGAGACTTGTTTTACTTTTCCATCATCGCTTTTTCTCGGCAATAAGACGGCACCTTAAGAATTGATATCCAACGTTTCACGTTCGGACAACCATCATCAGTGTTTACTACTTAATGTTTTCTTTAAGTTAATAGATAAGGTAAGCGCCTACTAATGCCAATTTGATGAAACCCTTTACTCCACTTGTCAAAGATTTCTGCATTTTCCTCTGCAGTTTCCTCTTCTAACCCCATTTCACCCCGTGTCAAAAGGGCGCCGCGCCGCCTGATGACGCTGCCATTATCTATTGTTTGGACAGTTTGGGCTGGTTAACGCCTTAATTTCTTAGACCTGTATGTACTTGAAAAAACATATTTCGCCATCGGGTAGATCTTGGACCTTTGTAGTTGTAGTGGATTCTGTAACAGCCTAATGTTACTGCTATAGCCGGCGTGTTAATGGATTCGATGTTCGTTCGCTAGGTGACACCACAAAATTAATAGAGCATCTTGTGTAAAGCCACTGTAAGAACAGTCAGCCGTAATTATAGGAACATTTCCGCTCATTTTTAGGAAAGCCGCAGTAACTTATTTATCTACTCGTCGCGTTCGTTACTGCAGCAGTAATTTATGCTAATGGAATAGATAGGGGGACTGGTAGTTCTCCATAGCAAATTAGTTTATATTTTTGTTTTATAAACCTGTTCAAGTTTGGGTGAAAAAATGTTCCCCATACATTAGGTTTATTTGTCGGAAATATTATGTTTGTCCCATGGTAGTGCAGCAGCGGAACGCAATGAACGCATATTTTCTTCACTAAATCTAATTAAAAGGAAAAACAGAAAATTGTTGAAAGTCTCTGCATGCCACAATTTATTACTGACCAACGAATTGTTTCGATCCACAACATGCTGCAATTGGCAACAACCCTCAAATTTGTTGAAATAAATGTTTCCCTTCGTTTCTGTAGGTATTTTTTTATTATTAGAGATCAATTTGTATTTTTTGCTTTTGTTTGTGTATTTTTTATTATTAGTGGATGATCTGTAAAAAAGGTTTGTTGTTGCAGGTGTGTAAATCATCACGTCGCTAAATTCCTGAAGCATCTTACAGCCATGTCTATGGATTCGTGGTCAAATATTATACAGGTGGAAGAAGATTTTTAGAAGATTTTTTATAAAATATTTATGCAAATAAATCGTTATCTTTAAAATTGTTTTCTTGCCTCTAAATACAAAGAATTCCGAAAACGATTTCGGAAATTCTTCAAGCCCTACTCAAACCATAATTAAAAATTCTGGTACCTGACCCTTTTCCTTGAACTGCCGAATAGGGCTTCATTAAATTTGTTTTAAGTGGAAAGGCATCATCACAGAGGAAGTGCTTTTCTTTTAGCAGATCACAATAAAATTTTGTTTCAAGAAAAACTTCTCCATCGGATATAGGTACGCCCTTGACGTCCAATACTGGCGTATATAAAATTATAATTGGTATCTAAAAGTGCAGATAGACCTGTACGGAAAAATCCTTTGTAGTCATGAAAGTAGCTGTTAATTGGGGCTTCTATAGCTACGCATGTGTTCCGTCCATGTCACCCAAACAGTTTTGGAAGTTCCACTTTTTATAATAGTCATAATATGCAATTCATCTCCAGTCCTCTTCATTGCGGGGATCTGCAATAAAAAAAGTTTATTGGGTATTCAGCCATGTTTTCTGCTTTTATGATTCTTTACGAAGTTCTTTATAATATACAACCCTTGGGTTTCAGATAATGATGCTTTTATTATATTAAATAACCGCCCATTTTCTTTTTCCGGTCGATATTGACAAATACCTATCACCAATCCCAAGAAAATCAAACAATCGCTGATGAAAGGTTACCATGGAATCAGCACTCCAAAAAGTCCAATAGGCATCTACTGGAAATCAATAGAAATAAAAATTTTAACCTTCCAAAAGAATCTTTTCCTATCATACAATCTTCGCAAGGATGATCGATTGGCTAAGGAAGCATATGAAGTTATGAAGAAAATGTATGAAATAAGAAGTGTAAAAGATGAGTATATTATAGAGTATCTTTGGTAAACAAGTAGCAGCGCAGTCGCCGTGTTACCAGAGGTTTGTTTTGTAACATTTATTTAGCTTACTTGTAGTCAAGTTCTTACCAATGAATTTATTCTAATGTAAATATGTAGTAAGGAGAGAAATATATCGGTAATTTTCGATAAATCTGTCAGCCATAATTTTTTACGCCGACTACCTACTTATTCCAAGATGATGGTGCAGCAAACGCATAACCAACCTAACCTATTCCCTTCGGCCTTGTAATCAATATGGGCAAGGACAACTAATTTATCTAAACCCAGTGGCGTTAACTTCATACCAAACAGGGTCACAATGGCTTTTTCCTAGTTCTGCAAAGGTTTCTGCACCACCCTATCGAACATCCTCATAATCTGTTCATGATGAACAATGACAGTCATCACATTCTTCATCTGTAGCTCCAACTCTTTTCAGCTCTGAGGGCAGAACATTTATTGACGATAATTTCATAAAGTGATTAACCAGATTTAATAGGAATTTCTTCACCATAATCCGCCACTCATAAAAACTCATACCATACATTATTATAGCTAGTTTTATTATAAACATTTTCTCCTCTGGGCATTTAATAGATATAAATCATACTGCGAAAAGTTAAGCTCAGTGGCGTAGCAACATATTGAAATGGTTGCGATATAACCCCCTCTATCCTATCTGTACTGTTTCGTTAGGGTACTTAAACTTTATTTTTAATAAAAATTTTAATAGAAGTAAATGTGCTATTATCTAGGGGCTTTAGATTTAATGCATTCTGTTAAAAGAAATAGAAAACTGCACGAGAATAATCTTCAAGATTTATTAAGGAAACAAGTGTGAGTTATTTTGTAAGTAATGTTATAATTATTATTATTATTTAAAACAAAATTGTTTTCTGCCAATTTGTTCAAATCGATGTCTCGATCTCGTTTATGCTCGATGCTTAAAATTCCCAGACCGCCTAGAAAAGTGTTCCATTTATATGACCGCGACGAATGACCGCTCGACTCAAACCGTAGATAAATATACAGAAACAAATCACGAAGAAACGCTCAACTAAATTATAAAAAAGGTCCGAAGTAATAGACGAGGAAAGGAAGATCGATGCTATCTCTGTCTGGCTGGAAAACACCACTAACCCAAACTAATAACAGCCTAAAATGAAAACATGTTGCGAACGTATCGAACTGTCATAGCCATACTTGCCATTGTCATCTAGTATTCAGCTGTTCAGCTTCTAACTCTAATTCATAATCATTTGATTTTGCAACAGTGTCGACACGACTTTGGCTCTATCTACAATCACTAGGTAAAGGAAAAGCTATACGGAAATGCATTAAGTAAAAGAGATGGCATGAATAGGACAATTTATTTATGTTATTTAACTGTCTCTTCGTGGTTTGTCTCTTTATATATAAGACATAGACTCGGACTAACTATACTATCAGCGAAACCGGTGTTCGTCCGTTGCGCACACACACTCCCCGTGTAGGACTAGCGCGTAAACCACAAGCCCGCCCGTCAATGTTTGTCATTTTCGCGCATGCGTTGTTTAATGTTTACATTTATGTTCACAAAATATCCATTTTTGTGTTTGTTATTTTACGTTTTCACTTTATGCAATGGTCCCCGCTCGCTTCGCTCGCTGCGTGGCGCAACTAACAAAATCTAACCCAAACTAACCAAAGGCATGCCAAAAAAAACTAACTAATCAGAAAAAATATATATTTGCTTCACCTTTATAAGCACACAACTGAAGTGAGATATAGGAATTGAGTTCTTATTTTTTTAAAGCTTTTTTCCTCAACTTGTGCCCCCGATTTCGACATTTTTTTAAATATTTTTTCACTTTTTTTAAATATTTTTTTTACGACGCATTTTTTTTGTTTCTACTTTTGCAATCCCCGACCTCCTAGCTCAACTCCTTTTTTCGCCGACTCTTTAACTTTTATTTTTCTTTATGATTTTTTTCTTATTTCGTTTTATAATACTTTTTTTATTAACTTTCCGAACAATTTTTTACTTTTTTTTTAAATTTTTTCTCATCTTTCGAATATTTTTGAGTGTCCGTGGGGGGGGGGGGGGGGGGGGGATAATTGGGGTCATCGCTTGTCAGATTTTTGATCCGAGGCTTCGTTGTAGAGATATGCCTGTTTTTTTCCAAAATCCCCTCTTAAATTAGAGCCTCCCAAAGGTAGGTAGCCCCCCATGAGGCACACCTACCATACAAATTTCGACTCCGTAGCTCTTCCCATTCTCCCGAAATTAATTAATTTAGTTTTTACTTCTCCCTCTCTGCTGGCCGAACGGGTGGAGGTACAGGGTGATCCCCTATAATGTCGCCCCCCTATAACTTTTTTATTTTAAGTGTCCCAAAAAAAATTAAAGTATGGTTATGTAGGTACTGAAAAATACTTTTTTTCTGCGTATAAAAAATATTGGAAAAATTATCAGTATACAGGGAAAACCAAAAAGTGAATTTTTTTCAATGGAACACTCTATATATGAATTTATTTTTCGATTCCTTGTAAAATTCTAAGCATATTTTATGTATGATGTTATACCTCTAAAGTTAGTAGTTTCACAGCTATAAACAGTTGAAAATCGGTGCTTTGGCTACTTTTCACCTTGATGGCAAGAAGATCATCAGAGATGGAGAAAAATAAATTTCACATTCCTATCTTAACTTTTCAAGAGCTATCTGACGGTACTAACTGGCAGACGGTACCATGGGTACCAAATCTGGTACCTTGGTAGGTACCATAAGTTAGCACCATCAGATAGCTCTTGGAAAGTTAAGATAGGAATGTGAAATTCATTTTACTCCATCTCTAATGATCTCCTTGCTACCAAGGTGAAAAGTAGCCAAAGTACTGATTTTCAACTGTTTATAGCTGTGAAACTACTAACTCTAGAGGTATAATATCATACATAAAATATGCTTAGAATTTTACGAGGAATTGAAAAATAAATTCATATAATATATAGGGTGTTCCATTGAAAAAAAATTAACTTTTTGTTTTTCCCTGTATACTGATCATTTTTCCAATATTTTTTATAGGCAGAAAAAAAGTATTTTTCAGTACCTACATAACCATACTTTTAATTTTTTTGAGACACTTAAAATAAAAAAGTTAAACGGGGGCGACATTATAGGGGATCACCCTGTACATGATCCAGTTTTCGTCCAGGATCGTCAATTTCAGCCCTCTAGCTATATTGGAACATGCTTGATTAAAGTGTTTAGGAGCAATAAAACCCTAGCTAAAAGATAAAAGTGACCGCGGCGCGCAAATGACCCATGCCCGATTTTTTTAATTTTCCCCAGAAAACATTAAACATAAAAAACTTTCACATTGAAAAAAATCGACTTTTTTTTTGGTAAAAAAAATAACATAAATTTAAAAAAAAACGTTAAACTAGGAACTAAACTTCTAGTAAAATGTCTCTTTGACAAAACAAATCGACATTTTACGGAAGGAATCTGTAGAAGGCAATGTGGTTAAGAGATCTTATCACCGGAGTGCTTCGAGAGCACAGTGAAACCAAGTTTTCGTATTTAAGGGCTGTTACTTAGGTCTTTCCTTATTGAGCTTTTGAGTCGGTAGATTTAAAACACTCTCCTGTGCACTTTTCAAGGAAATGCTTCTGTCAATTTCATCACAATGGGGTAAGTTGTAGAAAGTTTTATTATGGTTTTCAACGTTAAACTCCGATATATTTGTCCAATTTAATGGACTCACGGATGCTCAAAACTCTTAAATTTTTTTAAAATCTAGAAAATCAGTATGTTCCATCTCATTTGCAATATACATCAGTTGATACCTTCTCGCCAGTCTGAAAATAGACAATAATTGTGATGGAACAAACAAGTTCCCTGAGTGAGACATTGCGGTAGAAATTGTTCTGTGGCAGGAGTCTCATTCACTTTGCCCATAGTGAGTTGCAGAAAGTTATAAACGCATTTGGCAATATCAGACGAACCTCTTGGACTGTCAATTTCACTCCCTGTATAGCAAAAACCCAGGGCCGTTCTTACTACCCCTGCCGCCTTTGTGCAAGCCTAAAATGCCGCCCTTATATTTTAAAGAAGCTTAAGTTGTTTTAACAAAAATATTTTATTAAATAATCACTGATATTTAACATGCAGCATCGTAAAAACAAAAGATAAACCTTAATAATAATAATTATAATCAGAAAATATGCAAATAAATAAAAACTTAATACTAATAATACTTATAATAAAAAATATAAAAGTAAAACAGACGAAAAACAAAATACATACACAACAAAACCTTTGCACTTTATCTTCTTTTTGTAATTTATTTTTTTGGTATTGTGCTCCAGAAAACTGTTTTGTCTTTCTTTCGGACATCTGAAAATAAAGAAACTGTATTGATAGAATTTATTAGCGTTATTCATGTGAATGAAAAAAAAATAAATAAAAATTAATAACATATCTTACCTATAAAAAATATCAACTACCACTTATGCTGTAAGTACTGAATAAGCTTAGGCGAATATAAACGAAAAATTATACGTATTAGAACGTACAGGGTTTTCATTTATATTTTGACACACACCTACAGAGTTTATTAAAAGAGATAGGCAAAAACTTTTTATATAAAAGTTTCATGGTTTTTTCTCTATTATGTGTCAAACATATCAATAAATACAAATGAGCATCGCAAAGATAAGAAAATGAACATCTTCACTTTTTTAAAAAGAAACACCCTGTATATTACTCCATTTTTGGACTCTCTAGAGAAATCTAAACATATTTTGTGTATAATATCCTATACTTATCTTTCGCTGTTTACGAAATATTGACAGTTGAAAGTCGGTCATTTTGGCACTTTAACAGGCCACGGGATGTGGCCCATCAAATCCCATCGTCCTCCTCCAGGCTGGAGAACACCAAAGTACAAAGTCTGGAGCTGATCACTAGGGAGTGACCCAACAAACCCTATTTTTACCCCTGTCAGACTAGGGACCACCAAAGGAAAGAGTCTGAGGCCAATGCATCCAGTGGAAGCGGCCCTAGGTGGTAGATGCATACGCCTACTCGCATCGTCCGGTGAAAGACCACCCCACCAGAACTGGGAAGCGCAAAGTGGTTTTCCCGAATCACGTTCCGTTTCCGCGCTGGTGGTTCCGGGTTCCACAGTAATAATATAATAATATGGACATGATGGTGCTTCCAGGATCAAAATATTCCGGAGGTAAACTCCCCGGCCATTCGGATCTCCGGGCGCTGGGTGGCCCTGGGAGCCCTTCATTCCGCATTTCACAGACAGCAAAGATGCCGAACCAATTTAGAATTGATTTCTGCAACATAAGAGGCCTAAATACAAACATAAATTCGGTACACCAACATCTACAAGCAAATAGACCACTACTAGCCCTTACAGAAACACAAGTATGTTCTACAACAACAACAGTGAACTACCCTTATCCTGGTTACGACTTACATACCCGATTTAGACATAAGTTCGGAATATGCCTTTTTGTCCGAAGCGACCTTTCATGTCACCGCGAGGAAACACTCGAACCGAACAACCTTGACGTCATGTGGCTCAAGTTCACCGCCAAGGGATTAACCAAGTTTATATGTTGTCTCTATCGCCCTCCCAGCGATAGAGCCTACCAAAGCTTTTTTTCAACACTAGCTACCACTTTTGGCTCAATACAGGTTGATCACCCCAGTTCAGAAATAATCGTTCTGGGAGACTTCAATGCCCACAACACCAACTGGTTCAAACATCACAACAAGACCGACAACGAAGGTAGAGAGGCTGAAGCATTCGCCATCAGCTGCGGACTTACTCAAATTGTAGACGAACCAACTCGAATCTCAGAGAGGGGCGAATTCGCCGCCCTCCTGGATCTTTTTCTAACCACCAATCCTGACCAGTACACAGTTACAGTTGGTCCACCATTAGGTACTTCCGACCACAAACTTATTACAACGGTTTGTGAATTGCCACTCATACAGAAGGACCCACCATTGCCTCGCAAAATCTGGCATTACAATTCTGCAAATTGGGACGATCTAAGGGAGTTCTACCTAGATTTTCCTTGGCTCGACGTCTGCTTTGGCGGTGACGACCCGTCAGTCTGCTGCGAAGAGATCACGCAAGTAATCTCCTCAGGACTGGAAGCATACATCCCAAATTCCATCAAGTTGCCATCAAAAGGAAAGCCCTGGTTCGATAGAAGATGCGAAAGAGCTGTGGGTAGGAAACAGCAAGCCTACAAGTACTGGCAGCAAAATCAGACCGCTGAAAATCGCAATTATTTTGTCGAAGCGAGAAACGAATGCAAGCGTGTCATCGACGTAACTAAGGACAAACACAATCAAAGGATCAGGAATAAACTTTTGCAATGCCCCAGTGGCTCGAGGAATTTCTGGTCGGTAGCAAAGGCAGTAAGTAACAACTTTACAGAAACGTCTCTCCCACCTTTGACAGACGAACGTGGCATCACGGCGACTACAGCCAAGGAAAAAGCAAACATGCTCGCCAAAATGTTTTCTTCGCACTCTACCTTGGACGTCCCCCAAGGCAAGACTCTCCCCACCATATCGAACATCAACACTACCATGGCAGAAGTCAAATTTCATCACCGTGATATTCGAAAAATCCTTAAAAATCTAGATACGCAAAAGGCTTCAGGACCGGACGGAATACCTGCCATCGTGTTAAAGAACTGCGCCAACGAACTAACACCCGTTTTTTTCAGGCTTTTTTCTCTGTCTTACGGAAAAGGGATTTACCCATCGTCTTGGAAAGTCGCTCAAGTGCAACCTGTTCCAAAAAAAGGCAAGAAAACCACGCCCTCAAACTATCGTCCAATTGCCTTGCTTCCAATAATCTCCAAAGTCATGGAACGTGTAATCAATCAGCAACTACTCAAGTACCTCGAGAACAACAAAATAATCAGCGATAATCAATACGGCTTTCGCAAAGAGAGATCGACAGGAGATGTATTGGCCTATGTCACTCATATATGGAGTAGGGCAATTGAGAACTACGGAGAGTCTCGAGCGATTGCGTTGGATATTTCAAAGGCATTCGACAGAGTTTGGCATGACGGACTGCTCAACAAACTACCGTCCTTCGGACTGCCAGCCTCTCTCTGCAGCTGGCTTGCCAGTTTCCTTAAGAGCCGATCTCTGCACGTTGCAGTCGATGGACACATCTCGGACACATTCGCCATCAACGCGGGCGTGCCTCAGGGCGCAATACTTTCACCAACTCTGTTCCTCATCTATATTAATGACCTGCTGATCGAAACAAATAATCCTGTTTACAGTTTTGCAGATGACAGTACCCTTGTCTCCCACTTTAGATCAGAAAAACCCTTACCAGCGACTGAGACTCATCACCGCAGACAGGAGCAGATTACAGCAATTAATCAAGACCTGGAGAAAGTTCAAACTTGGGGCGACCGAAATTTGGTCCAGTTCAATGCAGCAAAGACCCAAGCAGCCACGTTTACCAAGAGGGCCAATACAGCGGGCCCTAATATCATTATGGCAGGGTCGACCATTCCTTCATCCTCGTCAATCGGACTGCTGGGTATCTCGGTCAACAGCAATATGTCCTGGCATGACCACGTTGCTAACATCGCAAAATCTGCCTCCCAGAAGCTTGGTGCGCTATTTCGCAACAAAAAACTCTATACACCGCAGCAGTTGCTCTTGCTCTACAAAGCGCAAATAAGACCGTGCTTAGAATATTGCTCACATATCTGGGGTGCCGCACCAAAGCACACCCTAAAGCTGCTGGATTCCATTCAGAAGAGAGCTGTGCGTCTCGCCGGCGACCCGGAATTGACCCGGAATCTAGATAGTCTGGAACACCGCAGACATGTAGCCGAGATATCTCTGTTTTACAGATATTTTCACGGCAGATGTTACCAGGATTTGGTCCGCCTCATCCCGCCCCTGGCAGCTCCTGTCAGACAGTCACGACAGACGGCAAGAGCGCACCAGTTCGTTGTACAACTGGAAACACCTAGAACATCGCTTTACAAGAACTCCTTTGTCTGGCGCACTGCATCACTGTGGAACTCACTCCCATGACATCTGTTTCCCACTAATTACAACTTACAAATATTCAAGAGCCGTGTCAATCAACATCTTCGCACGCACACCGCTCGTCGAGCGCCATAGGGTCTCCCTTTAGTGTGTGTGCCACCGCCATAAAAAAAAACTGCACGAGATCAAAGAAAACGGTTTGCACATTCCTGTCTTAGGTTTTCAAAAACTATCGAAGGATAGTAACTGCGAATTTAACCCGGGGCTAAAATTAACCGGAACTTATAAAACTCCGGTTAAATTCAAAGTTACTGTCATTCGATAGCTTAAGAAAACCTAAGATAGGAATGTGCAAACCGTTTTCTGTGATCTAACGTCTCATTTGTCGTAAATTATTTTCGTGCACTTTAGATTTTAGAGCCTGTCAAACTGTGAAAATGACCGACTTTCAACGGTCGATATTTCGTAAATAACAGCTAAATAGGTATAGGACATTCTACACGAAATGTGTTTAGATTTCTCTAGAGAGTTCAAAAATGTAGTAATATACAGGGTGTTCCATTTAAAAAATGTGAAGTTGCTATATTTTTTTAAACTTTACGATGCTCATTTCTTTTTACTGATATGTGCAAAAGATAAAAGAGAAAAACCATACAACTTTTATATAAAACGTTTTTGCCTTTTATTAAACTCTGTAGGTGGGCGTCAAAGTTTCAATGAAAACCCGTACGTCTCTTATACGATACCTCCCAATCCTACTATTTTCATTTTGAAATTAAAATTTCTAAGAGACACATTTTTCAAAGTGTATTATAATATCTTACCGACAAAGAAAATAATGTGTTAATCACTCAATCGTAGAAAATACATCAAAACAACTAACACTTCACTAGTCACAGTTTATTACGCTTTTACTATTTTACAAGTAAGAATGAGTTAACTTATAGGGTAAAAAATTGTAAATGTATTTTACTTTTTCTACGGGCGGCCACCCCTAAGCTTCGCCGCCTTTATGCCCGCACAACGTGCACACCCTTAAGAACGGCCCTGCAAAAACCGTCTCTGTTGACTAAGTTGTAGATTTATATTTATAGGAAACTTTGCTTTCATTTGTTTTGGGTACCTAGATGAATGACTTGATGTAAGTCGAACACTGCACGCAAGATTGATTTATCAGCAATACACCATCTTTACATTCCTCCTTTACTTTTCGAATTTTTTGCTTTCTTTCTGTGTGTGCTATATCTTTCTTCCAATTCCAATTTCTTCTCAGTATGGCCTTTCTTGTATGTAGTACATCCATTTTTGGCCTGCATGTGAATTGATAACTTCATTTCCTTAAATATACATCGATAAGTATCTAGACTACCTTCTTCACCTTCATTACATGACTCGAGGTGCATGTCATGCTTTAGAGGAATTGTTAAATCTGGGTGAGTATATTCCCTAGAGGAACTCTACTTTTGCGGCAGTCAGTAGCCAGATTCGACTCTAGGGAATCTGTTAAGGCGGTTTTGCATTTGCTTGTCTCACAGCTGAATCTTTAATCTTCATTTGATTCTTGTGCTTGTGGTCCACCTCGTTTATCCTTTTCAACTATTCCAGTTGACGTAAGCTTTTCCATTGCGTTACGCACAACTTTTTCACTAAGTGATATTGTATTTAAGAAAAGTCTTACAAACCAGGACGCGCTAATATTCAAGTGGTAAAAAGTAATGGTAAGTAAAGCTGCGTCTTGAGTTATTGTTTTCTGTGGCCTTTTGTTTGGATTTCAATTTTTCGACGTAACGACAGATGTACTCTCTCTGAAGCTATAATTTACAATAACTTTTTACAGTTTTTGCTGGCACTAAATATATGGTCTCCGGTTTGATCTAATATTTTCCACTTTGTCTTAGCTTTTGAACTAACTTTTCTATTTCTCTCCTAGATTCTTTCTACGGTATGTTCTTCAGGAGTTGTACGATGACATTTTCCGGAGACGGAGTGGAGTTACATGATGAGACGGCTCTGAAATGAATGCACGCACGGTGTGTTGGCTAGAAAGTGGGCGGCTAGGAAGTGGTCCCAACATAGAAGTATTATAGACATTTAGTACATGCATGAATAGGCGAAGTATCTGGAGTAGCATCGCTTTCATACTCTCTCAATTCACCCTTGTCTACTTCCTGATTATTCTCTAATAAATCTAAATTAGCTGCACTGTCATTTCCTGTAGTTTAAACTGCATCACACGCTGAAATTTCTGTTGATATAGTATCATTCTCTGTAACAAGAACTGGGATATTTGCTACAGTTTTAGATGGTATGGTTTATTGATTCATTTTTGGCTTCTTTAAAAAGTGAGAACGGGGTAGATTGTCTGCTAGAGAATCTGAATCACTGGTCCTGTTCCAACATTATCACTTTCACTTGATGTCATTCTAAAAAAATATCTAAAACCACCATATTCCAAGTTAACTGTTGGTATATCTGCGTCTTTTTTTTGCTAAATCGGCAAGTATATCATATGTTCCTGCTAAGCATATACTTGGGCGAACCCAAAAACGTGGCTTTCTACGATTTCCACGTAATTTTTTCGAGAATCACATCATTGCATTGGCATCCTCGTTAAACATGTTGCTGAATAAGCCAAATAACATAATAGACGACTTTATTGAAGGAATAACCTCCTGCAGCTTCAAGACATCCTTGCATATTACTAGCTTCACGCCAAAAAGCTTATCGGCTTTTGTTTTGATGATCGGTAAAACCGTCAAATGGAAACGCGGCTTTACGGTGTTAAGAAGGTTGTAGGAATGTAGGATAAATAAGTTTCGCAACATTATTTAATCGCGCGTGTTGAAATTCACACCTAGCTCGTTAACAATAATTATCCCTGGCTCGTTAATGATAATTACCATTAGGTATATAAAATAATTGTTTACTTATGCTAATTATAAAATTAGATAAATAAATGTTATTGCAGCTAGTTATATGGCTTTATTTCAGACAAACGTAGACGTTTTCAAAACATAAAATGGAATTCCGAATGCAGTCGCTATTTTCTAATCTTCTTTAACCGAGCCATTCGTACTCGAACCAAAATTAAATTCAGTGGATTTTCAGCCGACTGCATTGCGTAAAAGCCGATCTAGGACGATCCTTTCCGAGGCTTTAATGCTTTTTAATGCAGCCGGTTTTACACCGTACAAATCGTGCCGCCGCTTCTAAGCGGGTTTATCGTTACGAAGTCCTCGCTTTATTTGTTATGGCCTAGTTGCTCAGATAAGTAGGTATGTTTGTTTGCCTTTCATTTTATAGTAAGTAATTTTATTTTATTTTATATATTACATGCTTAATAATATTGTAATTTTAATTTTTTATTAAATTGTAGGTTGTGGCGAAGCCTTTGGTAATCAAAAAATGCAAAGCGTTACCTTTTCAATAAATAATGTACCTATAAAACTAAGTTTTTAATTTGGCAATTATGCACGATGCACAAGAAGCATGCAAGAAGATACGAATATAAACAGAGGACAAATAATGCATCTTTAGAACGAAGTTAAACCTTTTGTCAAAGGATCCTGATCCTGAAATAAAATTGATACGAATAAGCCACAGCAGACAAACACATAATATGAGAGAGTCTACATTTACATGTTAATTAACAAACGAACAATATCGTCATAGAAGGCCTAAATTATGCATTATTAGCAAAAATTTGCAAAATAACAGAATAAATATTAAAAAGTAGCAGTAGCACATGAATCTTGAATAGAGAATGATAGAAAACTGGAAAAACGATAGACTGAACCCATATATTATGGTTCCTCAAAGCAGGAACTAAAAAGGTTCATTTAATTCCAAGAGACTAAAGTACATGATAGCATCATATAATTAAAAAAAGGCTATAAATATATTTATATTCAGATGGATGTTTACGTTTGTACAATTTACAACATTAAATAGGCGTGGTTGTTTCATCGCTAGTATTCTTCTTGTTAGCGCCAACCCGCGGGTAGCGGGTAGGCAAGCTTAATGCTGTCTATTAGGGAAAGTAAGTCAATCCCTGCCCTCCGTAGACTTCAGGTATTCTCTGACCCGGGGAGTTAGCACCTGTTAGGGTCCCAGTGCGGGGTTACGGATGAAGCCCACACTGGCAGAGAAGGCGGAAAAGCAGAGCTTTGGTACGGCAGATCTGGCACACGTGGCAACCCGGTTTTAAGGGGGTAAAATATTAAAGCAGTTCTATCAAAACCAGCTTTTGGCGAAAGAAGAATAATTTCGAATCGGCAAAACACTGGACAGTAGGGAGCGGAGCTAAAGTAGCGGAAAGGTCTCTACACTGCGGTAGAGGAAAGAAACGGAACTCCTACTGTACAACTTTCTCCAATAAAATCCAAATGGCAAAGGCAGTAAAGCAAACGGCCCTCAGTCCGAGGCATCTCTTAAATGAGGAGGGGGTGCTAAGAATCCCCCCGTTACCCAGAAATTCACACGATAAAAATCGTGAAAAGTATAAAATTTTCGACAGAGTAACACGAATTGCGACATGGAATGTACGAAGTCTCTATACGCTCTTGGAAAACTAGCAAACGTTTCAGCTGAAATGCAAAGATTAAAGATAGACATTTTAGGCCTCGGTGAAGTTAGATGGTCTGGCGCAGGAGTACAGCAGACAAGTGGTGGACGCATATACCTACTATTCAGGAGGCTCAGACCGTGGACATAGCTATGGTACCGCTATTATGCTCACAAACGATGTTGCAAAATCAGTCACCGACTTTGTGCCACTAAACGACCGAGTCATGCTAATTAAACTACAAACAACGCATAGAATAATGAACATCATGCAAGTATGTGCACCCACGGGTAAAAAACCAGATGCAGAAGTGAAAGAATTCTACAGTCATGTAACTGAGGTCCTGCAACTTACTAAAAAGGGGGGAAATCACCGTAATCATCGGCGAACTAAATGCAAAAATCTGATCAGGCGCTGAAGGTGATCTGATTGGACCTTATGGCTTAGGGAAATGAAATGAGCGAGGAAATGGACTGGCCCAGTTTTGCGTAGAAAATAACTTTATATTAACCAACACATTCTTCAAACTACTCCGAGAAGACTATACACATGGACCTCACCAAGACACACTACAGAAAACATCGTCAGAAACTAAATTGACTTTATTATGATATCCTCAGTTTTTATTAAAAAATACATAAAATCAATAAAAACCTATATCCTGGGGCTGATATAAATAGCGATCATACTTTATTTGTGATGGACTTCAGGATGAAACGCTTTAAAAAAACGAGTAAATGCGCTCCTAGGAAAGGTATCGACTTGGATAAACTGACAAACCCTGACATATTAAGGGATATAGAAGCCAAATTGGAAGATAAGCTAACGAATATAGCGATTTGGGAACCACTACAAATAGAGCAAACCTGGACAAAAATTAAAACAGCGATTACTGAAATACAAGAACAAGATATAGGATACCAGAAAAGCGAAAAAAGCACACAAAAAACAGGAAAGCAACAGGTCCTGATAACGTCCATTCAGAAATAATCAAGTTGATTAAGATCTTTTTGAAATAATCAAGTTGATTAAGATCTTTTTGAGAATCATTCAGAAAATGCGACATTCAAGTAGACAGAACGCAGTTTGGGTTCAGGAATGGTTACGGCACACGTGAGGCCCTTTCTCTCTAAATGTGCTGACTCAAAGTTGTATTAATGTCTATGCTTGTTTCGTTGACTACCGTAAAGCTTTCGAATGCGTGATACATGACAAGCTCATTGAAATTGTTAGTAAAACCGATGTGGACAACGAAGAAATTAATATAATCTCGCAGTTATATTGGAACCAAATAGCCGCAGTTAGAATCCGAAGCTACACTGATTAAAAAAGGGGTTAGATAGGGCTCCATCTTGTCGCCACTATTGTTTAATATTTATTCCGAAGCTATTTTTAGAGAATCTCTAGATAACATATTAAAAGGTATAAAAGTGAATAGCATGGCAATAAACAGCATCCGATATGCAGACGATACCGTAGTTCTTGCAGATAATATAAAGGATCTACAGTTTATGATGGACCGTACAGTTCAGTACAGCGAAGAACATGGTTTATACATCAACGCAATTACTAGTGTTTACAAAAACAAATATTATTGCCAACTTAACAGTAAATGGAGGCACATTGGAACAAGTTAAAACTTTCAAGTATTTGGGTACAAACATCCATGGCCAATGCGACCCCAAAATGGAAATTAGGTCTCGAATTGAACAAGCGAGAAAGGCGTTCATAAATATGAAACAGTTTTTTACCTCCCGCGACCCGCGACATCAGTCTGGACCTCCGAATGCGGACGATCAGATGCTACGTGTTTTCCGTTTTGTTGTACGGGTGTGAAGGATGGACTCTCGAACCAACTACAGAGAGGAGACTTGAGTCGTTTGAGATGTATTTGTATAGACGCATGCTGAGGATATCATGGGTGGAAAGAATAATTAATGAAGCTGTACTTGCTCGAATGCGCAAACCACCCGAACTTCTCTTTACAATCAAAGAATGAAAGACCAGATACATTCGGCATGTAATAATAGGCGAAAAATATGAGCTGCTTAGGCTGATAATTGAGAGAAAGATTCAGGGAAGACAATCAGTTGGAAGGCGACAGAACTCCTGGTTAAAGGACTTGAGAAGATGGTTCGGCTGCACCTCTACTGATATTTTCAGAGCACCGGCTTCCAGAATCATAATTAACTGCCAAATGGATCGCCAACCTTCGATAAGGAGACGGCGTACTAAGAAGAAGAAGATTCTTCTTGATGTAGAACTACATGCCACCGCTCCAGAGACTTGCTCTGGAAAGGTTTCCTGAATGTCCAGCAATTTGGAATGCTTTCACATCACCATGTCCAAACATTTTGTCGGCAAAAATCAAATTTCGAAAACTAATGGATTGTCATGTACGGGTAGGTTTTAAAAAACTAATTTTTACGTTGACGAAACAGCTGTTTGGCTATTACCAACCTAGGTTACCTAGGACAATTTTAAATAAATAAGGTAAAGGTAAATAAGGAACATATTATTATTATAAGGAAAGAGGACCGGCAACAAAAGTTCCCGGTAAAAAAAAACACAAAAAATAACCTCAAAATAGTTAAAAATCGATCAGTCAGCTGTCGGTATTAAGTTTTTTTTCGTTGGTAGCACTGCGGGATAATGCGCATTTGCATTTTAAGATTCTTTACACAAATAGTGCACTATGTAAAAATCGACCTCTCCTATTCGTCGATCCATCTCGTATCCTAGTGAGTTAACGTTTTAACTGATTAGCTCAATACTATCCCCAAAACTTAACTCTACAAGCAATAAAAAAATAAACAATAAATTTTTACATATGTTTTACATGTTTGACAAATCTGACAAGCCTAATTTACATTTTAGAAAATTATATCTAGGTTTTGCAATTGCTTTTGTAAAAATATCTGCAAGTTGTATTTCTGTTGACACATATTCTAATTTTATTGTATCATTTACATAAAGATCTCTAATAAAATGGTACTTTACATCAATGTGTTTAGTACGTTGGTGAAATTCAGGATTTTTAACTAATTTAATGGCACTTATGTCCATAAACAAAATATTGTCCTGTTTAGCCGCATTAATACTAATTTCACTTAACAAACGTATTAACCATAGAATTTCTTTCACTGCACTAGCCGCACTCACATATTCTGCTTCTGTTGTGGACTGGGCGACACATTGTTGTTTTCTGCTCTGCCATACGATTGCTGCACTGTCATACATGCACAATACATCTGATGTTGATTTCCTCGTCTCATTGTCACTTGCAAAATCCGCATCACTGTAGGTTATAAAATCTCCATTATTCGTATAGAGCCGTCCAAGATTTTCTGTGCCTTTTAGGTATCTAAGGATTCTTTTAACTAGTTGACAATGGGCCTTCGTCGGCTTGTCTAATGCTCTGGAAGCAATTCCAACGGCAAATGCGATATCAGGTCTGGTGACTACCTGCAAATACATTAGACTGGCCACTATCTCTCTGTATGGAAAATCATCTTCTTCAATATCTTCACTGGCTTTCCATCCAGTTTCCATGGGCGTAGAAACAGGTTTTGCCTCAGCCATTCCAAAACGATACAAAATCTTTTTTATATAACTGGCTTGATTGATGAAAATCGAACCATTTCCACACCGCTGAAGTTCAATTCCTAAGTAACTGTTCACATTGGCTGTAACTTTTGCTTCAAACTTGACACTCAGCTGGGAAAGAAAATCCGAGGCTTCATTTTCACAATTTGTTGCAATCAATCCATCATCCACGTATAAAAGTAATAACAATTTTGTACTGTTGAAGTCTTTAACATGCAAACAAGAATCAGCGCTGCTTTCTATTAAGCCATATTCCAAAAGAAAATGCTTAAATGCTTTATTCCAGCGCCTAGGGGCTTGTTTTAGGCCGTATAAACCCTTTACTAATTTGCACACACGGTTTGTGCCATCTTCGAAGCCTTTGGGTTGTTGCATAAGAATATCCTCGTCAAGCGTGCCATAAAGAAATGCTGATTTAATGTCAAATTGTTTCAAACTTAAGTTTTCGCGAGCTGCTACACAAAGCACTGTTCTAATAGTGTCAAAACGTGCCACTGGACTGAATGTCTCTGAATAATCGATGCCCTTTTCTTGTGAAAAACCTTCGATGACAAGGCGAGCTTTATAACGTTCATTGTTCCATCCAAATTGTATTTAATTCGATAGACCCAACGATTATCAATCACTTTCTTGTTTTCTGGTTTATCAACCAAAAACCATGTAGTGTTTCTATGCAACGAGTCGATTTCTTCTTTCATAGCATTAATCCAGTATTGGGAATCTTCTGAGGAAACTGCCTCACTATAACTTGTTGGTTCAAAATCGGCTAACATTGCCACAGGAACCCCAAAGAAATCAGGTCTTTTGATTTTGTTTCGGTCACGTAGCTTGGATAAAACAACGGGTGATGACACATTTTCTTCTGTAGCTGATTCGTTAAACTCGTCGACCTCTTGCTCAGGGTCGTTCTGAAAATTTTCAAATTCACTCACAGAAACACACAGCTTTTCCGATTTAAAGGTGACATCATGGCTCAAAACTACGTCATTTATCTCAGGAACCCAAACACGATATCCTTTTACACCTTCCATGTAACCCACTAGATATCCTTTTTGAGCTTTCTTGTCCAATTTAGAGCGTTTCTGCTTTGGTATATGCACAAAACATTCAGTACCGAAGACTTTCAGATTGTCAATTTTTGCATTTTTGCCAAACCACAATTCGTATGGAGTTTTTCCATCAATTCTTGTAGGACCGGTTCTATTGATTACGTATACGGCCATGTTCACTGCTTCTGCCCACAGAAACTGAGGAATATCTGGGTTAGAATGAAGCATTGAGCGAGCTGCCTCCATTATTGTACGATTTTCCCTTTCAGAACTGCCATTCTGCTCAGGGGTATAAGGAGCAGTTGTCGAATGTTTTATTCCTTTACTATTCAAGAAGACAGCTATTTCCTTATTAGCATATTCTTTTCCTCCATCCGTACGCAACTCAACAATATCCTTATCAAATCTGGTTTTAACTTCATAGCAAAATTGTTTTAATTTAATTTCCACATCTGACTTTTTATTCAAAAAATAAACGGTGCGAAATTTACTAAAGTCATCTTTAAATAAAACATAATATCGTTTATTACCAATAGATTGAACATTCATTGGACCACAAACATCAGAGTAGATAAGCTCTCTCGAATTCCTAGAAATATCTTCCCTGCTGATAAAACTCTGGCGATGTTGTTTCCCGTACGCGCAAGCATCACAAAAAAAGTTGTCGTCGGTCACATCAAAACCCGCGTTGTTGATAAATGTTTTCACGTGTTTTTTATTTTGATGACTTAGCCGTTCATGCCAAAGTTGCAATGTTTCAGCCGAATAAGCGACACAAGCAGTTTCTGGTGGTATTAGGCGTAACTTCATACGATAGAGATTATCGGCTTCTATTCCAACTGCGATTACTTTATTGCTTCTCACAAATAAACACTTGGAACCGTTATCACTCAAAATAAAGTCGACTCCCTTTTTTGCTGACATCTTAACAGAGAACAAATTCTTAGCCATATCGGGTATAAACAAGACATCGTACAGTGTTGCCGATATCCACTTTTCTCTGTCAAATGTTTCAACATCAATGTTGCCACTTCCCATTGCATGCACTTGATCACCATTTCCAACATAAACTGGTTGTGGATCCTGAAATTCCGTATACTAACAAAACCATTCACGCTTGTTTGAAATTAGTGATGGGCATAACCGAATTATTTTGATAACCGAATTATTTGTATTCAAATAATATTAATAACCGAATGATTATTTGAATAATCATTCGAATACATTCAGGTTAGCGATCGCAGCCGGTTAGGAAGGAGGTTCAGCGTCATCGGCATCTTATTCGTAACTCGTAGCTGCTGTAATTGTCTTATTAAGCATGGCTTAATAAATAAGTAAATAACAATAGAATACGAGTAAATATTTGATTACGCAATATTATTGAACAAAATATAATAAACAGCATTTTACGTTTTTCAATCAAAAATACTTAAACTACAAAATATGATTCTTGGATATGTTGATTACATGTAATGAACATAAATTAATACAAATCTACTTTGCAAAAAAGTATTTCTCTCTGGCGATGTATTTATAGTACTATAATAATACTAATAACTCGATTAATAATTAATAGTACATATATTGGTATAGTTATATTACGACTTATGTATGCTCCTACATTCTAAATTCCAATATATAACCTAAAAACTAAACAAACATTAGGTGATAATTGGTGTTATGTATTAGAAAGCAGGCCGTATTTATTACGAAGAAGTGTATGAAAGAAATAATAAATATGTGCAACAAAAAATATCGGCCGGCCGGATCAAAAGCGACCGCCTTTTATCTTGATTCTTTGAAGATGTCAACAAATTGCTGTATTTGCACTTTTTGGGCATTCAAGCGCCGAAAATTGGATATTTTTTGTATGCTAGGTACCTACGCAATAAAAGTAAATTATGTAATCTTAACTTAATATTCGCTAGTTTTTAACCCCCCAAGTTCGGCTTCCAATTTCCACAATTCCACATCCTACCGGTACATTTGAAATTTTAAAACTCATCTTTTATTCGAGCTAAAACATCGAAACTTGCATCTACACTATAACCCCTATATTCATAACTCATAACTAAATTAAAACCGCTCCTTGCTCGTTGATCATTCGACGGATCGACGCGACGCGACAGCGAGGTTTGTTCCTTCGTGTTCGTACTTGAATTCGTACGTGTATCAGGTTCAGGTTATTTTTCATTCGAATACTTGTGGAATGAAAACCGAATAATACAGGTTATTTTAATAACCGGATAACAGGTTATTTTTCATTCGAATAAGCCCATCACTATTTGAAATGTGATTCGATGCATCCGAATCTTTTATCCAATGGGTGTCACTTCTGTCAGCAATTGGTGTTATTTTATATAGGAACGCAGGGCGGAAAAAATATCACGCGGATATATGAAGTAAAATATATTTTAAAGTGTAAACGGTACAAGAACAAGTTGAATAAAAAATATACGATCTTGAATCTTAAAAAGCGAAACAACTACTACTCATAAACCTCACAACGGAAAGGCGTGATGCTTTCAAAATAACAGATTACATTTTGTCAATTAAGCAAAAGCTAATCGGGCACATATTGCCGCTGTATGCGTCGGTAAAAGATAAAAATCACCAAGGATATTGACTGCATTATCTAACATTCTCCCTCAATATCATAGGTGAGAAATAAAAATACTTAACCCTAATAGCCTTCTTAAAAATAGTTACAGACTGACAAGCCTAGCCATTTATTGAATATTTAGTTTATTACAAATAAATTTATGCTTTTTGGAGCTCAGTGACTTTGTCAGCATATCTGCGACCATTTCAGTTGTCGGCTGATACAAAAGCTGAATATCATTATTTTTTATTTTGTCTCGGATAAAATGATACTTTACATGTATATGCTTAGTGCGTTTATGAAAGGTTTGATTTTCAGATAACTTTATCGCACTTTGATTGTCATTATAAATATTGAAAGCCACATTGAGATTTAGGAAATTACAAGAATCATTTTTACTAAATAATTCAGAACATAATGATTTTAAATAGATTGACTCTTTTGCAGCTTCGCAAATCCCAATATATTCAGCCTCTGTTGAACTTAGAGCGATTGTGTTTTGTTTACGACTTTCCCATGACACAGGACCACCTGCTAATGTAAATATATAACCATAAAAAGATTTTCTATCAATTATATTGTTTGCCCAATCAGAATCCACAAAGCCGATTACGGGATTTTTTGATTTTTGAAATACAATTCCCTGATTTTGTGTACCCTTCAGATATTTTAGAACTCTCTTAGCCCCCAACCAGTGATCTTTAGAGTGATTGATATTGAACTGACTAAGAAATGATACTGCAAATGAAATATCCGGTCTTGTGCAAACTGCAAGATACATCATCGAGCCTACAATTTCTTGATAAGGTGCGTCATAAAATTCACCCTTAGAAGGAAATTTTTGATTTTGCTCTAAGGGAGCACCGACAGTTTTACAATTTGTCATTTCAAATTTATTAAGCAATTTATGAATGTACTGTTCTTGGCTAATTTTTATTTTACCTTCTGAACGATTTCTTTCGACTTTCATGCCTAACATATGCGATATTGGACCAAGATCTTTGATGTGAAAATTTTTATGTAATTCCTCTTTTAAGCGTTGTGCCTCGATTTTATTGTTATAAAAAACGAAAAAGTCGTCAACATAAAGTGCTACAATAACAATAGTTTCTGTTGAAATATTGAAAAATATGCACGGCTCTATTTTTGATTGCACATAATTTAACTTTAGAAGTACATTCTGAGCCTTTTCGTACCATAATTTAGCTGATTGCTTTAGGCCATATATAGCCTTTTTAAGTAGACATACTTTATCTTCTGAACTTTGCTCAACAAAACCTTCCGGTTGACTCATAAAAATTTCCTCATCAATATCGCCATTTAAGAAAGCGGTTTCTACATCTAGATGATCTGTTTCTAAGTCTAATTCGACAGTCATAGCTAATAATAATCTTAAATTGCTAAACCTAATTACCGGAGAAAAAGTTTCAAAGTAGTCTATACCATATTTTTGGGTAAAGCCCTTAGCTACAAGCCTTGCTTTATAGGTTGCTATTTCTCCGTTTTGGTCTTTTTTAACTTTAAAAACCCATTTATTTTTAACAATATTTTTATTAGTGGGTTTATCGACTAGTTCCCAAGCATTATTAGTTTTAAAAGCATCAATTTCATTTTTAATAGCCTGACGCCATTCGGCGCTTCTAGAACTTGACAGTGCTTCAGTAATAGTCGAAGGTTCTAAATCATTGGATACAGATAACATAGCGAAATTTGAATCATAATCTAACATACATTCACCATACCTTATTGGTTGCTGTCTTATACGTCTAGGATACCTAGTTTCAGCCATAGTTTCACTATCACTTAATTGCCCTTCACTATTTTCACACACTTCACTATTTTCTTGTTCTGAGTCATTGGGCTCAGCCGATTGTTCTGTAGTTTCAGGTAGCTGATGATCGATGTCTTTATGATCTGCTGGCCATAAACAAGTAATTCCTGGATCCGTTGATAAGATGGACGTATTCTTGATTTCGAAGTCCATAAAACGGTTTTCAAAAAACTCAACATCTCTTGCTATTTTGATGGTGTGTTTCTGTGAATCTAGAAGTCTATATCCTAAACTAGTTTCTGAATAGCCGACGAAAATATATTTTTTGCTCTTTTCGTCGAGCTTTCTTCTTTTAATGTCAGGTATATGAGCAAATGCATGGCATCCAAATACTTTTAGGTGGCTAAGATCAACCTTTTTACCTGCCCATTTTTCTTCAGGTGTTGCACCCCGTATTTTCTTTGCTGGTGAACGATTAATGAGATATACAGCTGTATTGGCAGCTTCAGCCCATAATTCTTTAGGACTTTTTGCATCACTTAGCATTGAACGAACTTTTTCAAAAATAGTACGATTGTAGCGTTCTGCAACGCCATTTTGTTCAGGACTGTAGGGTATTGTGAGCTCGTGTTTTATACCATGATCCTTTAAAAAGTGTTTTAAACGTTCATTACAATATTCACCCCCGTTATCTGTTCGCAATACTTTTATTTTTCGTTCAGCCTGATTCTCCACCATAGAACAAAATTCCTTAAATATATCGGAAACTTCGTCTTTTGACTTTAAAAAATAACAGAAAATTTTTCTACTGTGGTCATCTATTAAGTTAAACATATATCTTTTACCACCCCAAGATTCTACTTCCATTGGGCCTACGAGATCTGAATGAATGAGATCCAATTTATTTTGAGCCACCCCCTTATCTTTTTTGTAGGGAAAAGGTTTTCTGGATTGCTTACCTTTTATACAGCTCTCGCAAAAATCCGGTTCCTTATTTTCACTGTAACTTATTCCAGTAGCTAAACCATTTTTTAGCAAATTCATGCTTACGTGGTTAAGATGTCCCAGTCGTTTGTGCCATAATTGTTGCGAATTATGCACTGTCACTACGTTGGCGGCTTCCGAGGATATGTCCAATTTATATAAGCCATCCACATGAAGCCCTGTAGCTATAGGTTCTCCCTTAACGGCACAATGGTCACTGTCCAAGATTTTACACCCATCATTGTCAAAAAATACACAGAAACCTTTAGAAACCATTGAGTTTACAGATAGCAAGTTTACCGACAGGTTTGGTACATATTTTATTTCTGAAATGTTCGTTTCAATATGGCTCGATTTTAATTTTACGGCACAGGTTCCTGTCCCTTTGACATATAGTTTGGATCCATTTGCTACTGTTATTGATTGTCCTAGGTTCTGGTCCGTCAGGTTTGATAGTAGGTCAATATTTCCTGTCATGTGGCTAGAAGCCCCACTATCGATATACCAAGCCGACTCATTCATATTTACACCTAGAGCAGCAGCGAACAAACAGTTTTTGCCTCCGTGAGCATTGTTTGACTTCTTGGATTTATTCGATGCGTTTTCGTTACTTTTACTTGAAGTACTTTCCTTGTTTTGTGGGCACTGATTTTTGTAGTGGCCTTTTTGTTTGCAGCCCCAGCACCATGGAGGTTTCTTATATTTTCTGACAGCTAGTGCAGAATCACTTTCATGTCTACCATTTTGCCATTTTTTATCTTGTAACAGCTTGGTTTTTACAAAATCTGCGGTTATATCAATGCCAGAATTTTCGAGGGCCATAACCATAGGTTCATATTCTTTAGTAAGACCTTGCAGCATAAGAACACCTATGAATTCATCATCTAAGGGCTTACCTATGGACGTTAATTGTTGTGAAAGAGCCATGACTTCGTTTACATAATCCTCCATATTGGTAAAATTTGACAACTTTATTGAACACAAATTCCTTAAGAGGGTCAGTCGTCTATTAAGACCTTTATCTTCAAATGCTGTCTCCAAGGCTGTCCATGCTTCTTTTGCTGTCTTTGATTGCATAATATGGGGGTAAGTAGACTTGTCAACAGAAAGGATTATTTTTGATAAGGCTTTTTCTTCTTTCCTTGTCCGCGCATTAGCGTCATCTGTTGTTGCCCATTGTTCACTAATACAGTTCCAAAGTCCATCCAATTTTAATAAGGCTGTCATCTGGAACTTCCAGTCGGTATAATTTTCCCGACCTCGTAGTTTTTCGACACTTGTTCCGATGTGCAAGTTATCGTTACCGGACATTTTATTTTTATTTTTAACACTTTAACGTGTAACCCGAACGATCGCGTATTAAGCGTAACTGCACAACTATACCGATTTTATTTAACCTCGTTAGTCCGTTAGCATCCCTGGGCCCATAACCTGTTATTTTATATAGGAACGCAGGGCGGAAAAAAAAATATCACGCGGATATATGAAGTAAAATATATTTTAAAGTGTAAACGGTACAAGAACAAGTTGAATAAAAAATATACGATCTTGAATCTTAAAAAGCGAAACAACTACTACTCATAAACCTCACAACGGAAAGGCGTGATGCTTTCAAAATAACAGATTACATTTTGTCAATTAAGCAAAAGCTAATCGGGCACATATTGCCGCTGTATGCGTCGGTAAAAGATAAAAATCACCAAGGATATTGACTGCATTATCTAACAATTGGAATGTTCCCAACAAAAGCCTCTCTTCTTGTTTGAGCACTTACATTCTTCCTTGGACAGTCTTTCAGTAAATGTTCTTTTGAACCGCATATAAAACAGCCTTTACAGTCTTTCGTTTCGTGATTGATCTTTCGACACAACGAACAACGCTTAACATTTTCACCCGATTTTTCATTTTTCACAAACTTCGGTTTATTTTTATTCAAATGTTTACCGTTAAAATTTAATTTGGTGAGCAAAGCTACTGTTGACTCTTCCTCATCCTCACGTTGCTTGTCCAATCGCAGTTCTTCGGTTAAAAGTCGTGTTGTTAATACTTCAAGCGTTTTCTGGGAGGGTTGTGTTGAATCCCATGCACTATGAAAGTAGTTGTACTTAGATGGTAAAGTTGATAAAACTCTTGTCATTATCATGGACTGTGGTATTTCCCCACCTAATTTCTTCATCTTAACAGCCAACTGTTCAAGCTGAGAAATATGTTGAGCAATGTTACTACCAGCATCCCACTTAAAGTCAAAAAACCTTTTTTGCACTAAAGACAAACTTTCGTCCGATTTTAAGTCGTACACACTATGCAATTTTTGCCACATTTCACGAGCAGTGGCGCAATTCATCAGCAGTTGTAACGGCTTACTTTCTACAGTTGTAACGAACAGTATTCTTGCCATCCGGTCAGCTTTGTTCCACTTCTTTAATTTGTGTTCATAGTTAGCCTCACCTTCTTCAGGCTTGAGCTGAATACCTTCGCAGACCTCTAGGGCTTCTTCACTATCCAGTAATGTTTGCATAACAAACTGCCACTGTTGCCAGTTATCTGAGTCACGCAGCTTTTCAATTTTGGTCCTGTCAAGCTCCATCTTCGAAGACACTTACAAACGCCAACACAAAGAAAACACGCGTACTTAGTTACTGCAACTCACCACTTATTATTCTCATTCGCACACTGGGCCCATAACCTGTTGAGGGTGCGATCGGATGAGAATAATAGAACAACTCTTATACCAAACAAAAGATTTATTAGATAATGAAAATTGTTAAAAATACAAGTCCTTAACTCTACGCTATATTCTTACTGACTGACTTGACTATATTGCAGAAAACGCAAACGCCGCACAACAGTCGAAGGCGGCGAGCCTGCTTATCGCCAATTTGTTTATCCTAGTGAGTTAACGTTTTAACTGATTAGCTCAATAGTGATGCAGCCAATTTCTGTCAAGAGCTCTCGTGGTGTAGAGGTTTAGACAGCTGGTTTTCACCTGGACGGCCCGGGTTCAAACCCCGTTGCATTTTTTTTTGTCTGGGTTAGTTTGGATTAGCACCTGGTTAGTTTCCTTTCCTTGAGCCCCCGTAGCGAGCGGAGGGTAACGTGGATCGACCAATAAGAGAAGCCGATTTTTATATAATGCACTATTTGTGTAAAGGATCTTATAATGCTGCGCATTTGCGTTTACACGGAACTTTAATTCGAATTTAAGTGGGATAAGCCACATACTTAATTCGTTTTAAGTTAATGCGAATTAGGAAATTAGGACTTTTAAAACGGTTTACAAGTGTTAACACAGGCGTTTTATTCAAGTTCGCATTCGGCTAATGCGCATTAGGGTGTTCGTGTAAACTTGGTAACTCTCAAATATTAGCACACCACTAACGCCTCTTTCAGACGATACGGATTTTAGCCGGTCCGGTTCATTGGTTTTAACGACTAGTCCAGTAGTGCATTAAACTAATTGTCACAAGGTTTTAATGTACCACTCACGTTAAAACCAATAAAACCGGACCGGCTAAAATCCGTATCGTCTGAAAGGGGCTTAAGGAATATGTGTTCTTAATTGTTTTAGTCAAGCACGGTGCGTCCTACGCGAAAAATGCAAGAAACCGTTTTAATCGGAAAAAATATCCACATGAAAAAATTGTGAAGTACCACTTTTTTTGTAAACAATATCAGGGGACATGTCTGCGCAGGGACGCCACTGGTGGAGCAATAAAATAACTTTCTTACCAGAATAGTATGTGGTTTTATATCCTATTAACACATACCAAAATTAAAAATAATATCTAAAGTACTTTCGAAAATATTAAGAGATAGCGATTAAAAAAAATTCCACAACCTGCATCAAAAAATTTGAGCCGTTGCACACACATTAGCTGCAACTTTTGGATGTGGGAATCATAATGTTTCCATTATACCATTATCATGAATATCATGATAAAGCGGCAGAAAAGTGGCTCAATAATCATCCAGAAACGGTTGTCCCTGATTTTCAAACAGCATCAATATTCAGTGGATCCATGCCATTCAGAGCTTCAAAAAGCCTGTTCATTTCAACTTCTTAAAATCACCTAAGGAGTATCTAATTACACCCTGTAATATTATCACGTCATTCGGAATATATTGAAAAGAAATATGAGTAAAATTTCAAGTATTTATGCTTATTTATCAATAATTATTAGGTATGCCAAAAAAGCTCTATAAAATTCAACACCTTATGGAACACTTAACTGTTACCCCCTGAGAAAGGTAAATGCAAATTTATCTTTTTCCTAAAGAAAGTTAAGTGGTCGTATCTGATTTTATTTTTTTGGGTATGCAACCAAATATTTCGATTTCGATGGCTTCTAAATCCTTGTGCTTCCGAGGGATGGCGCCGCCTGCTTGGCGGCAATTATCATTTAGACAATCGGCATAGTAGGTATTTAACCGAACCAGCAAACAAAAATACATAGATATTTTATCTCGATGAAAAATATAATAGCCATGGCCCATGCGCCGATGAGCCATTATTAATTTAGAATTTGTTTCGGCTGTTTAGTGTTTACCAAAAATAGTTTTGCGATACAGTTTGCCCAATTCGGTGGAAGTTTAAAGACTTTCTGTTGTGTAATAATGTCATCCTGTTATATAAAGAAACATTGACATGGAGCTTGGAGCTTGGTCGAAAACTGCGCAATAAAGTGCGTCGTTCCTAGCTGTACTTTCTGATGCGTTTAACAAGTTTCTTAAAAACGATGTAGTTTCGGTAAGTGGATAAAAATATGTGTACAAAATTGATGGATTTTCAATTATGAAATTGGTAGTATTTTAGTTTTTTCCTCAGGAACACTCACATAAATTCAGTGTTTTTACGTAATTTTTAGACGTTTTTTATTGGCGGAAACCTATAGTAATCAACTGTCTTGCGAGGCAGTGCAGTGGATCGAATGAGGGTGCTGAGTGGGGTAAAAAAGTGTATAAAAATAGAAAATATACGACTTGCAAAGACGAATTTGGTTAAAAATATGTGTTATTTTTATAAATATTCCAGTGGCGTAACGAGGTTAGGAAAAAACGGCTCCACTGTCTTATTGCAGTTGATTAATTTGTTTATCATTCTACTAATATTTCACTTCGCGCATGGCCCACCGCTCGCTCCGAGGGCGCAACCTGACACAACTAACCCAATAAGGCAAGCCCTAAATGAAAAAAATTGTGATTTTCGGGTGTGTATTGCCTATATATTTGTAGTGTTTTGGGAAGTGGTGCTGGAAGTTACTATCAAAACTCGAACTTTGGGGGTCTTTTTTTCGGCTCAAATGTGGTGATCTTCTAATTTTTTTTAATCAGTGATTTTTGCGTTAATTTTGGGCATGCCTTGGGTTAGTTTTATTCGCTTGCGCCCTGAAGCGAGCGGAGGGCCTCGGGTGAAGTGAAATATTAGTAGAATGATAACAAATTAATCAACTGCAACGGGGCAGTGCGCGTATTACGTCGTCGTTACATCATGTTTGATGCGGCAGCAATCTTGTAGAGGGCGTAGAGCTGCGGATGAGCAGATGGAGTTTTACTTCTGGTGTGTGGTCCCCAAGCACACTAATTACTTTAAATATTTCGGAAAAAACTGTCCACCTACAATATTTGATTTTTCGTCGATAGTGAATATTTTTGAGGCATATTTAAATATTTCGTTATAATTTTAGCAAAAAAAGAAATGATGAAGGGTTTAGTGACGGTAATAATATACAGGTTTTGTCAATTTTGTAAATTTTCTTTTCTGAAGTAAATACTTCTTTGGTTTCATGAGAGTGATTTTTCAAGGCGACGACACGTTTGGAATTTTCGTCTCGCAAGAGAGATAATACTCTCGTTCTGTCTTATGGAATTGGTAAAGAATTATTTAATTTTTATGAAACTAAGTGAACCAGCTCAAATACGTAAAATAAGTTGAATCTAATCGAAAGTTGATTGGACGACTAACCCAAACTAACCAAATCTATTAAAATTGATTATAACGCTTTGGAACCGGTTCAAATGACTAAAATATGTTGATACTAAGTGAAACTAACCGAAAGTTGATTGGACGACTGACCCAAATTAACCAAATCTAATAAAATTAGTTATAACCTATCGTAACCGGTTCAAATGACTAAAATATGTTGATACTAAGTGAAACTAACCGAAAGTTGATTGGACGACTAACCAAAGCTAACCAAGTCTATTAAAATTGATTATGACGTATTGGAACCGGTTCAAATGACTAAAATAAGTTGAGACTAAGTAAAACTAACCGAAAGTTGATTCGACGACTTACCAAAACTAACCAAATCTATTAAAATTGATTATAACGTATTGGAACCGACTCGCATGACTAAAATAAGTTGAAACCGACTAACCAAAAACGTTTATCTGAGGCTGTCCAATCGGATCTAGTTTATCCGATAGAAAGCTTCTTCCGCTTGAAAATATCCACATAAACGATGGCGCCTGATATTCTTATCGGATGGAAGCCTTCGACTCGATCCGGTATTTCAATCGGGTTGGACTGACAAAACCGGATCGAAGTGATTTCTTTTAACGGTAGAAACGTGATTGAAATTCCATTTGTCAGCTGATCCGGGTTGTCGGCATCGGCAATCTCTAACCTCACTTTTTAATTTTTGTCTGTGGTTTGCTAAATTATAAATTGTTTTTAAAAAAATTAATACCTAATGAGCTCAGATTCTTCAGAAACATTCAAAATATGAGTTTTTGCCAGAAATTCTTAAAAAAAGATTGTTTTGCTTTGTCTAATCCTATGTCGGTCTATGTTTATTTGCATACGATCGAAGGATTGTATTGATAGATCCGATAATTCATGTCGTGACAAAAACGGAGATTCACTAAATGCGATTGAATCGATCGGATCCGGATTTTTCGAGATAAACGTAGTCTATTTTCAATTCAAATAAGTAAAATCAGTTGAGACTAAGTGAAACTAACCGAAAGTTGATTAGACGACTAACCAAAACTAACCAGATAACTAGATCTATTAAAATTGATTATAACGTATCGGAACCGGCTCAAATAAGTTGAGACTCTGTAAAAGAAGTATTCACTTCTATCACGTGTACTGTGATACTCGCGATTTTTTTTCAATGAAAGGGGATGTTCTATGGAGTAGTTTACGCCAAAAAAATCGGAAGATCCCCCACATTTCAGGGCCGGATTAAGCTTCTGCGGGGCCCGGGGCTCAGTTTATATGTGGGGCCCCCTTTGGAGGGGGCCAATAATTTATAGGATACCCAAAATTGGTATAAAGGAAAAAATGTATTATTCGGATTTGTAAGTAAAAAGCACTGCATAACTCATCATAACCATATTTATATTGTTACGGCTAGCCTAACAACCATCCGAACGTTTTTGTGCTACCCTATAAAACTAGCCGCCGCCGTGCCGCTCGCTTCCCTGTCTGTATGACTCATCGCCCGGCCGGTCGCGAAGTTTCAGGATCGCTGGAATTGTCTCGATGGCCTCGTCGAGATCATATAGAATGGCCTTGGAATACTTCCCGAATATTCATGATGTATTGGAGATTATATATAAGCAGACCTAAGGCCAATGTTAGTCAGTCAGTCGGAGAGTTCAGTTAGTTCAGTTAATCAATGAGTGTTGAATAGATATTAGTGGTAAAGTTATAAGACTAGTTTAGTGAGTTAAATTGTATACAGTGGTAGTGAATAAAGAGAGTATTAGTTGAAAATAGCAAAGTTGTAATTCTGTTAAGAACCCACGGGAAGAACGTAACATTTGGTGTCAGAAGTTGGATCGTGAAGGGACCGGACTTTGAAGCATTCTTCGAGGAGAGAAGAGCGCACAAGTACGTCAACAAGAGACCGTTTTGATTGGTGGATTCTGTGAAAAATTTATAACATTCTATGGTCAATACGAGGCAACAAACGGCAGAAATGGAGCAAATAAATAAAATGTTGGCTGATTTCATGGAAAATTTAAATGCTGAGAGGCAAGCGGATCGGGAAGAAAATGAACGTAAAAGACAAGCAGAACAGGACCGGCTTCAGAAAATTTTGCAAGATCAAGAAGATAAAAGACAAGCGGAACGGGAACAAAATGAACGTAGAAGGCAAGCAGAACAGGACCGGCTTCAGAAAATTTTACAAGACCAAGAAGATAGAAGGCAAATAGAACAGGACAGGCTTCAGAAAATTTTTCAAGATCAAGAAGATAAAAGGCAAGCGGAACTGGAAGAGGATGAAGGTAGAAGGCAAGCAGAACAGGAACAGCTGCAGAAATGGATGCTGGATGTAATTGTAGGCGAGCAAGGAAAATTACAGAAAATATTGGACGGGCAAAATGAGAAATTTGAAAAAGAAGTAAACAATATACAAAAAGAAGTTGTAACTGTACAAAAAGAAGTAGGAGACGTACAGAAAGAAATGAAGAATCTACAAGCAGAAGTTTCTAGACTAAAAAATCAAGGATCCACCGAGAGGGTATTCGCCACAGGACAACATATTAAACCTCCACCCTATGACGGTCAAACATCCTGGCCAATGTACAAAAGGCAATTTGAAGCCGCCGCTGTTGCCAACGGTTGGAATAATGAAGAAATGGCTACATCACTAGTGGTAGCGCTTCATGGATCTGCCCTGGAACTACTGCAGACAATTCCCATCAGCCAACAGAGGAAATATGACATACTTGTAGCTGTCTTGGAGAGACGATTTGGCGACCAACATAGAAGACAGCTCTATCAGGCACAAGTTAAGTCCCGACATCAGAAGCCTGGTGAAAACCTGCAAGAATTTGAGGCAGACATTAGACGTCTCATTCAATTGGCCTACCCGGGAGCAACAGAAGAATTTCAAGAGGAACTTGCTGCCCAATATTTCGTGGATGGTATTAGAGATCCAGAAACTCAGAAAATGCTACGCCTGGCCAAATTTGATAACAGCAGCGAAGCTTTGGGTCGAGCCCTAGAAATCGAGGCGGCCTGTAACATCTCCAAGCCAAAAATCAGGGCCGTATCCATCCAGGAAGAAAAGCCGACAAACAGCTGTGAATTAACTGAGATGGGCGAAATTTTGAAGAAATTAACGGAAGTTCTTCAGGCCACGGGGAGATTCCGGGAGTCACTAGAAGTTAGGCCATACAACCGTAATCAGTGCTATACATGTGGCAAGACTGGACACTTCAAAAGGGACTGTCGAGTACAAAGATTCCAGGAGCCAATAGAAGATAGGCCACATAGCCGAAATACATCAAATCAGTGCTATAGATGTGGAAAGACTGGACATTTCAGAAGGGACTGTCGAGTACGGATATTCCGGGAGCCAACAGAAGTTAGACCATGTAATCAAAAGGCTATAAATCAGTGCTATAGATGCGGCAGGACTGGGCATTTCAAAAGGGACTGTCAAGTACAAAGATTCCGGGAGCCACTAGAAGATATGCCACGTAACCGAAATGTTTCAAATCAGTGCTATATATGTGGCAACATTGGGCATTTTAAGAGAGACTGTCGAGTACAACTACGACCTACAGCTCCATCCAGGGACAACAGCAGTTTAAAGCCAAGTCAGGAAGAGTTGAACAATATAACTTTAAGACTAAGCACAGGGAAGGAAGATGGCATAGTAATACAGATGCTTTATCTAGAAGGTCATGTGAGGATAATTATAAACATCGCCAAAGAACTGACCAACGAGAAGGAATCACTCCCATTAGGCGAATCCAGTTTAAGGTTGATCAGCAGTGGACCACAGAGCAACTGAAGAAGGATCAGCTTGAGGATAATGAAATAGCACTGCTACTAAAAGCTAAGGAAGAACGTCAACCAAGACCAAGCTGGAGATATATTTCAACTAAGGGATCTACTTTTAAATCTCTGTGGGCTCAGTGGGACTCCCTGGTAGTTGAAAATGGACTCCTTAAACGAGCCTGGGAAAGCGCCGATGGCAAAGTAGTGAAGACGCAGTTAGTGGTACCAAGGAAGAGGGTATCGGAAGTTCTGGACGAAGTACATAATAGAAAGTTTGGGGCTCATCTCGGAGTTAACAGAATGATTGACAAGATCCGCGACAGATTTTACTGGGTCAACTACTGCCAGGATGTGAAATCATGGTGCCATCAGTGTTCAACCTGTACCTCAAGTCAAGGACCCCAGACAAGATCCAGTGGGAAGATGAAACAGAATGATGTGGGACTACCGTTTGAACGTCTCGCCAGTGACCGAACGAAGGCTCGATATGATCTCCAAGCTAACTCTAGGGGATTTCGGATGAACGATAAAGTCTGGTTATATAACCCGCAAAGGAAGACAGGAAGATCTCCCAAGCTAACACCAGTATGGGAAGGACCCTATACAGTCATCAAAAGAATTAATGACGTTGTGTATAGAATTCAGCGTAGCCACAGGAGCAAACTGAAAGTTGTCCACCTCGACAGGTTGAAAGCATATCACGGACATGAAGTAGCTGATCGGGACGATCAGAATTAAGAGGGAGGCAATGTTACGGCTAGCTTAACAACCATCCGAACGTTTTTGTGCTACCCTATAAAACTAGCCGCCGCCGCCGTGCCGCTCGCTTCCCTGTCTGTATGACTCATCGCCCGGCCGGTCGCGAAGTTTCAGGATCGCTGGAATTGGCTCGATGGCCTCGTCGAGATCATATGGCCTTGGAATACTTCCCGAATATTCGTGATGTATTGGAGATTATATATAAGCAGACCTAAGGCCAATGTTAGTCAGTCAGTCGGAGAGTTCAGTTAGTTCAGTTAATCAATGAGTGTTGAATAGATATTAGTGGTAAAGTTATAAGACTAGTTTAGTGAGTTAAATTGTATACAGTGGTAGTGAATAAAGAGAGTATTAGTTGAAAATAGCAAAGTTGTAATTCTGTTAAGAACCCACGGGAAAAACGTAACAATATATTAAAAGTATATTAAAAAATATATATGTACATGTACATGGATTTTTTCTAGCTTTTAAAGTAGAAAATGTTTCTATTATATCATCAAAGCTCAGTTAACACAAAAGATTAAAGTTAAATGGGACAGTCTGTCTTCACCCATACTTGTTCTGTATTTGTTCTTTATGAATGATAATTTTGAAAACGATCTTTCGGTTTCACAGTTAGTGGTCGGAATACATAAATAAATCCTTAAAGCTATATAAACTTCCGGAAACACATCTAACAATATCTTTTTCAATTAAAAGGCTTAAATGGAAAGGGACACTGGTGATTAAAACTGAAGACATACCTTTGGCTTTTTTCTCTAAAGATTCGAATTGGCCTCGTAGGTCGCGAACAAACTCTATCATCGACACAGGGCCGTTCTTAGGGGTGTGCAGGTTGTGCGTGCACAAAGGCGGCCGATTAAGGGGGCGCCGGCCGGGACAGCCAAACGCGTAATTTTTTATAATAAAAAGATAATAAACAAACCCCAATTTTTTTTTTTTTGTAGAAACAATCCTTTAAGTATATTGTGTAACTAGGAGGAAAAGCAAAACATTCCTGGACGACTGTGGTAATTGCTGGCGCAGCCGAGGCCAGCAACACAGGAGTCTTGGAATGTGCTTTTCCTACGAGTGGCACATACTATTTTTTATCCGATCGAAATTAATTAGAATACGTACTTATAAATATAGAGCCAAATCTTACTCTAAATAAAAACGGTGTTTTAAATTTAAAGTCAACATAATATCAATTGAATCGAGCGAGCTTGAAGTTTATTATGTAACTACGGAAATAGCATCTAAATGTTGCTTTTGATAGACGTCAGATCTGACAAACAAGGCGTTTGGTAGAACAGAAATATTACATTCCCGGCCTAGGACGGGAATGTTATATTCCCGGACAGTTATTTTCTATTCTTGTACAGTTATTGCATGTTGCCAAGCAACGAATGCAATATACTGGAATCATGACTTTTGCGGTGAGAAAACACATCGGAAAGGTGTCGTTTTTCGTCCGATCGGATAAAAAAACCTTTATTCTATCGCGGATGGGAAACTGGGTAATTTTATCGATTCAAAACTCGTTGTCAAAGTAACAGTTTATTTAAAATAGTGAAATTAAACAGTTTACCCGCTCAGATGCCAATTTTACCCACTCATACATATGTCATATATTTTCAGACACTCAACATTTTTCAGAGTCTTCCATCTTTGAAAGTTCAACTCTATATTCTTGTTCTTACTTTATAGGCGCGATTTTTGCGGCAATAAGCTGTTCACCGCATCTGCAGCTTCAATTCTGACATCTTCTGGTAAAGCATCTTCTTCGCGCTATTCTCTTTGTATATTAAAATCGCACGTTTTTTAGAATAATTGAAAATTTTGTTAATAGCGCTAAAAGTCAAAACAAGTTGCGTTGCTATGAACAAAATTCATAACAACCGTTAACTGTACAGCGATCACGCCAATTTGACTCCCAATATTAATTAATCAAACTGTTTCCTTTTTATCAATATTTTATACATATTTCAGCATATTATACACGATGCGACGGTAAAAAGGCTTTAACCTGTTCAGGGAATTAATCCACTCGCTCCATCGTGGCTCGTGAACCAACATTTTCCACTCAAACCGTGTGAGTTAGACACAGGTAAAGCATCTTTTTGCCAAAAAATAAACAACAAGTTGACATGGGTTTATTTTTGTTATTCAATTAAAAAAAATGAAATAAAGAAAAATTTGCCCGGCCGCAAAGAGTAACGCAACAGTCAGCAACGCAACAACACCCAAAATAGAATTTGATGTGTTTAAGAGTAGTGATATTTTAACGATTTCGATTTTTTAGATCAAGAGATACTATTTCCTTGGTGGTTTAGTTTACTGCAAAAGGTAAGAAATTTCCATTATTAGATATAATTTTATATAATTAAAAATATAGGATATGTACACCGAACGGACTGTACTTCTTTACCGTTTTAAATTAATTATTTTTGTACTTTTTGATTTTTTTCTTAATTGTGGCTTTGACTTTCAGATTTCCGTAGTTTTTGATTGTTTCTTAATTGTGGCATTGACTTTCAGATGTCCGAATCCGATCGAAAGACAAAACGACGTTCAGGATCACAATACAGGAAAAGAAAATTAGGAAAAGAAGCCAACAAAAGAAAATTAAGCGGATCTTTGCAAAAATACTTAAAAATTGAACCAGACGCATCAACGCAGAGTGGTGATGTTCCAAAAATTTCGGAGAAGCAGCCCAGTGTGAGTGAATCTGCAGATTGTAGTGTGAGTAAACCGGCAGATCTTGATTCACAATCGTGTAAAAAAACATCGGAAACTGTTGTTGAAACTTACGATTTTGATGTTAATGATCCGTTCACTTGGCCTGGCATTATAAAAAATCGAATAATTGAATTATTAGTTAAAAATGACCACCAGCAAATAGAAAAACAATATCCTGCTAATGAGACTGGTAGAAAATTTTCTAAGAAATATTTTTCTAGAATATACCTACTTATTTTCTATACTTATGATCTTGAGCAATATTTTTTTCATAAATAGTGCTTAAGTAAAATGCAGAAATTTTGTTATATTTGTGTTTTGCTGTTTAGTTTAATTTATTTTTATATTTTTGTTATCTGTTATGCAATATTTAATAAAATATTTTTGGTTGAAAAAATTTAACTTTTATTAATAGGGCGGCAATTTTGATGCATGCACAAAGGCGGCCAAGTGGCTAAGAACGGCCCTGCATCGACACTAACATTTTTTGTCCTGTTATGCCATCAAGACCGGGTTTTTGTAGGTACTTACTTGTGGCATCAAATCGCTCCAACAATTGATTCCAGAACGTAGTCATAAAAGCTGTTTCAAGTCTTGTAATTTTTTGCTTTAATGAAAATGCGTCATCTTTCGTATCTTTTTTTTTCTGAAGGGCTATCGGCTAATTGTTGTAAAGCATTGAAAATGCCATCATAATTGCTGACGAGAGATTTTACTGCTCGTTCGCGACAGGACCATCTTGTCACAGAGAGTGACTTTACAACTAATACTTTGTGTTCACTATTTTCTTCATTTTCTTTTTTGATGTTTTTAATTAAAATTTCCCAGCGAAGTGTAGATGCAACAAAAAAAGCATATAATTTCTGCAAAAAACTTATGGCTTCAACACATTCATCAACGCTAGATTCTCCAACTAAATTTAATGAATGAGCTGCGCAAGGGACACAACGGGCAAGTTCATTCCTTTTCTTGATTTCTGCTTGAAGACCTTTATATTATTTGCCAGACATGTTACTAGCATTGTCATAAGTTTGTCCTCTGCAATTTTCAATTTTCACGGAGTTGGTAAGTAAAAGAAACAAAATTTCGTCCGCCACCGATTTTCCTGTATGACTATGAATAGGAACAAAGCAAAGAACTCGTTCTAGAACTTTTCCATTCCAACAGTATCTAAATACAGCAGACAACTGATCTAATTATAGAATAATATTTTGCCTCCTTAATTTCATTTATAATTTTGTCAAACAGTTTTTTGCCCATAATATGTCTGATGAATTCTTCACAAACGGTCTTAGAGTGATAGGACACTCTGCCTTTGCCCTTCTGTCCAAAATTTTTCAAATGTTGGCATAAAAAAGGGTCGAATTTTGAAATTAATTCTAGAATTCCTAAATAGTTGCCATTATGTGGAGAACCTAATCTTTCGTCATCACCGCGAAAAGTTAGACCCCTTTGAGCAATAAATTTGACAACCTCAACAACACGTTTAAAAACATTTTTCCAATACACGATTTCTTTGTTTAATGATTTTGTTATTTCTACATCTATTTTGGAAGAAAATAAATACGTTTTCCAGGTTAAAAGATTTTTACGAAACTCCACAAAATGCTTGTTAGATTTTACTTTTTCCTCTGCCTTTTTCCAATCAGAAAATCCGGTTGTAAATAAATTTTTTTTTATCTGAACAAAACAGTTTACAAACAAAACAATCCATTGATCCATTTGATTTTGAATACATTAACCATTTTCTTACATATGATTACCCGTTTGATTGTCGACTTTCGAAATGATTCACTGATAAAAATCAATTATGTTTTTCGTATTTTTTTATTGATGCTTCAAACTTTCCATCATTATTTTGGAAGTAATCTGAACCTTTTTCAAATAAGCTTGTCTAACATAATCATTCATTTTTGGTGACCATAATGCTGGGTCTTGCTCAATTCTTATTTCTTCGGGATGAATGACTTCAATTTCAGTTTCAGGCGTCTCCGTTGTTTCTGATTGCTTAACAGTTTCTGGCCCATTGCTGTTTTGTCACTTGACAAACCGATACTAGTGATGTTACATTGAAGTTCAACACGTAGGTAGTTCTTGATTATCTGGATTTTTATCTAACCCAGACTTTGAACCTGAATGGATATCGGTCTCGCAAATTCGAAAGAAGTCTGTCTGTAACTTTGGGCAATTTCTAGTTTTATCAGTCTTCTCTTCTTGAATCTGTAAATACATTTAAAATGCATTTCTTAGAAATAACAAATCTGATAAAATTACAACACTTAGCGCAAAATTAGGAAATCTGGCAACAGTGCCGAATCATTGTTCTATTCCGCAATTCCGCATGCCAAAAACTTTTTAAAGTGAAATTTCTTAACGCGCGCCGGGAGTAAAATTTGAAGGTCGCGGCACGGCGAGAGGGCACGAAAAAGCCTTACGATGTTTTATTGTGATATCTTTGTTAGTTCAGAAGCAAAAATTATGGTATTTGCTCTATTACCTTGTCAAGACATAAGCGAAACTTTTGTGAAGAATATATTTTTTTCATTTTGGCCTTCCCTTTTTGTTAATTGCGTGGTACACTGTAAAAAGTGACTGTAAGTTTCAGTAAAATTACCATTATAACTATGCAATTTTTACTTCCTATTTGGTGTAAAATATGAAATAGCTAGTTTATTCAAGTAAATTTACAGCTGGTGTCTAATATGTTTTAACAATACATTATTTTAGGTTTAATTACACAAATATACACTATATTCCACACGTTTGTGCAATTTAGTGTAATATTATTTAAGGTCAAGTAAAATTATGTAAAAGAATGTAAACGTATGGATAAAAAGTAAAATATATTATTTTTACATGGTACGCTATGGAAAGATTGCCTTAGTGGTATTTTGCGCGCGCAGTCCATCTTCCCTTGAGTATCGATCATTGGATCGGGTAACGGGTGAACAGAACAGACGTGATGCGTGATGGCCTTTATATACGGCATTCTGTGGCCAAAAAGCGGAGAAATTTTGTGATTTTTTGTATTGTATGTGTAGTTCCACTTGCTTGTGACTTGCCATTTTTATCGAGAGGTACTTTTTCATTTATGTTGAAGGTACTGTACAAAATATGAAACCTATTTTACTGTAAGTGTCGCCATTATACTGTGGGTAGGTGATGCTTGTAAACCTTTTCCACTGTAGGATTGTCAATAAGGTAGCCGTACTTTTACGCCAAACGAGGAGGAGCCCTTTGCTTTGGTCTAAAGTTATAGACATATTATAGCCTCTGTAATCTATTTTTTATATTTTAAGTATTAGAGTTTTCAGTTTCTTCTACAGCAGTTTTAGACTTAATATATTCACAATTTGTTTTTCTATCCTTACCGTTACTTTTATGTTTAATATGTTTGTCGTGCAAAAGAGAACTATATTGTTATAAGGTTAGGATGGTAGTAGGTACAGTGTTATTTATACATTATTTTACAGTGTGTCTGTATCGGAAACCCACTTTTCACATAAAAACGAAACGTACAGTTTAAAATGTTATGCTGCGTATAAGTCATGGTGTTGCATATTAATATGAACGATTGATTCCATTTCGACACGCAAAGGAGGAAAAGATTCTCTTTCCGACACTACCTTTGTTGACTGGTTGCTATGATATTAACAATATTATTTAATGTCAAGGCCAACTAGCAAAAATTGCGACACCGCTTTGAATGGGATTCATACATATATCAAGATGTAGATTTACATTGATTTACATAAAAGAACATGCACAATAATGTAATAAAAAGTAAGTTTAAATATAACAAAACGTAGATTTACATGAAATTACATATGTAATAAGAAGTAAGTTTACCTAAACCAAGATGTAGATTTACCTTGATTTACATAAAAGCACATGTACAATAATGTAATAAAAAGTAATTTTAAATATATCAAAACGTATATTTACATAAAATTACATATAAGGCAATGTCATAAGAAATAAGTTTACTTAAACCAAAACGTAGATTTACATTAATGTTCCTAAAAGACCATATTAGATAGTGTAAAAACTTCTGCTTTTTTACGTAAATGATTTGAATAAGAATGTAAATTCACACAGTATATCAAGGAAATTTTTACACAACCAGTCAAGTAAAATATACTTGTCTGTAGTTTATGGTAATTTTACATGAAGGTCCAAGGCAACCCGTTGCCAACGATTGAGTATGTAATCTTACTCCACTAAGATATTTCCTGCTACTAGACATCTTAACTGGATTCGAGAATCGAGCACAATTAAAAACTTAACTTTATAAACTGTTTTAGCATTTATCACATGCAGGCAGCCACGCACTATCAGGATCGAACAAGAAAAATTAAAGTCGCGGTCTATTTAAAAGTAAAAACAAAAATAAAAAAGCCGGCCTGAGAGTTTTGTTATTTTTCTCGCTGTTGCCATCTTGTGGTTTTTCGGGATTCATTTTATTAATAATTAATAATTTTTTATTAATGTTGCCAATATGAATTTTAAAAAAAGTCCAAACTATCCAAATTTAGCACAAACTAATCAAAGCTAACCGAAACGTGGTTAATACGATGGTTAATAGGTCGTACTTAAAAGAGCGCATATAATAAATGAAAACTAACTCAAATGCGTTTTATCGACTCGAGCCGATTTTACTCGAATGAGCGTTTCATAATCGAGCGTGACGGTTTAGTCTCATTCACTACCCAGGAAAAAGTGTGTTGAGGGCGCCTAAAATTTGTTTAAAAGTATGGAATTTCTCTAAATAGCAAAAATAGCGTTTCATGGAACATTGTCTTAAAATGGCGTATGTACCTTCATCTGGTATGGGAAGATAAAAACAATAATTAGAAGGGTTGTAAAAAATGTATATACCGAGTGTGAGATCGATTAAATTAGCTGCTCTAGCATGTTTCATGTTTTCTATAGGGCTCCTCAAATTCTTTCTAAAACCTATAATATTTTTTTTTAAATCGGAATATCGCGAACTAATCGTTTTTTAAGAAAACGGGGATATCATTTTCGGATTCAGCAGGTACCTAGCGGCATAAACGTAATTTTCCCATAAAATTTTAAGAATCGATGAGTATATATCAAATTTTCTTTACCTTCCGTCTAAAAATCGAATACTTTTAAAATCTATGAAGATGCGCTTAAACTAATTCGATAGGGCAGGCAGATGAAAATATCATCAGTTTTTCTCTATAGTCTGTCCGGATTTCCGGTCATTCACAAAAAATTTGCGAAAAAAAAAACGTTCGGAACAGCTGATCTTCAGAAAATCGCATTTCAAAAATTAATCCAATTTGATGGAAATTTCGAATTCAGCAGGTTCAAAACTATAATAAGTATAGTAGCAAAAACACGTAATTTTTCCAAAAAATGTTAAAAATCGATGCCTCAATATCGAATTTTCTTCACCTTCCGTCAAAAAATCGAAAATTTTTAAAATCTATCAAAATGCGCTTATTAATTCATTTAGTAGCGTAGATGAAGAAATATCTACTAAAACAGAGCTTTATCCACAATACCGAAACAGAATTTTTGCACTCGACAGGCGTTTCGCTAACCAAAAATCGAGTGCAAAAATTCTGTTTTGGTATTGTGGATAAAACTCTGTCTTAGTGCATGTCGCCGAAGGTTCCAAACCCCAACGTAGAAGAAAATATTATCAGTTCAAGGAGGAAAAGTCCTGGATTTCTCTGGGCAAAAATACGAGTAGGGCATCTTCGTTGAAATTTTTCACTTTTAGTTCACAGCACCATATCGTATTGCGTTTCATACAGTATTTCCCTTGATTTTGTTGGCAAAATATTTAATTTGAGTAATACCATTCCCGGAAGTACAAAAAATACGTTGCTCTCGGGCAGAGCCTTGGAGTTACCAACTCCATTTTCGGGATTAGATGAGTCACTTTAGTCCCTAGATATTCTGGAAGAAGTTAAAAACATAAGTCAGAGAAATTGAATTGAGAAAACAGGAAGGGCACATAGCTACTTAGAAAAACCGGGATAATAAATGAAGGAGAAAGAAACATTAACTGATACCTAATACAAGAATATCAGAAAAATATAAAATATAAATAAAAAAAAGTATGACGAAGTGTTTTCCAGGATGAAGTAGACCCATGATGAACACTGGCGTAGCCAGCAGCTTTTTCGCGGTGGGCACTATACAGTGTACGGGACTTATTTAAGGTGGACATCTTTCTGTTGTTATACTGCTCACCGCAGGCACTGACGGGTGCCATGCCCAATGTTCGCTCAAAAGTCGTTAAAATCGTTAAAAAAAACAAAAAGGTCGTGATGGGGTCGAATAAAAAGCATAAACATGATGGTGAATGTTATTTACAATAAATCAAACCACTTTTCCCATATAATATACAGGGCGTTTCCTAACCTCGGTAAAAAAATGAAACTGGTGAACCCTCACGTAATTTTAGGACGAAAATGTGGTATAAAATTTTTTCGAATATCGCTTAGTTTTCAATATACAGGGTGTTGCAAAAATATTTTTTTCGTGATTTCTTTTTATTAATAAATAATGAGAAGCGACATTCGAACAATATTTGCACAACTTCATAAAGGGTTTGAGCACTTTATTTTGTGTTCACGCAAAGCCTACTCGTTTATTTAAACAACAAAATGATGAGATTCTTCTGACGTGAACAACAAAATAAATTTTTACTCGAAAACTGTAAGAGATACGTGAAAAATGCAAGAAACTTAATTTGCTTAAAATTAACTTTTTTATCAAGTAACACAAGAATTTTGAGTGTTTAACAGGCCCGTATTATTGCTTTTTGCGAAATTCTAGTAGTGGTTACCCGGATCTCCGCCAATGAATTAGTTGAGGAGTTCAACATGAACACAAAATAAAGTGCTCAAACCCTTTATTAAGGTGTGCAAATATTATTCGAATGTCGCTTCTCATTATTTATTAATAAAAAGGAAACACGAAAAAAAAATTTTTTTCCACACCCTGTATTTTGAAAATTAAGCGACATTCGAAAAAAATGTATACTACATTTTCGTCTTAAAATTACGTGAGGTTTCACCAGTTTCGTTTTTTTACCGAGGTTAGGAAACACCCTGTACAGGGTTAGGAAAAGATGCCAGAACGGTCGGTTATTTCGAAATATACAGGGGTTATCCAAAAATGCCTTATATAAAAGTTGTAGGGCATTTTAAAATCTACATATCTGTAATAAATTGGAACATACAAGATTACTCACAAAGTTGTGGAGAGTGATAGTTATATTTTTTAAATGGAACACCCTATATATTATTATTTATTTTGATTGTCCAGTCAATACTGTATGCCTAAATTTATTAGTTTCCTAGATATCATGACATTTTGATCAGTTACAAAACACAAAATAAATTTTCAGGAACAATTTGATAAGTTAATTTTTAAAAAATCGTAGAAAAACGGCTCTATTTTTTAATAAATATTGAAAATGGCCCATATTTACTAACTGACAATGATATAAATTATCGCAAAAATGTGTTTGGGCATTTAAAACCAATTCCATTGTTATTCTGTCACTTTCATTTACAATTTTAACTGTTAGTTCTTCGAAATGATTGGATTAGTTTCGATAAGTATTGTTTTTCAGGTGACCCCAATAAAAGAAATCTAATGGTGAAAGATTGGGGGACCGGGAAGGTAATTCGTAGGCCCTCTTCTTCCTATCCATCGATTAGGGAACGTGACTTCCAAAAATGCTCTTAACTTCACGAGTAAAATGCGGAGAAGCTCCACCTGGCTCCGGTAGTTAAATTATTTACAGTTAGTTGGAAGTATATCTTCGAAGAAGCTGGAGATATCGTTCACTGGTCAACTTTCCCTATAGATTAATTACTAATTACATGTCCCGCAAAGAATCCAGCCCAGACATTAACATTTTTGGAAATTGTGCAAGCAGTTCTTCATACCAGTTTGGGTTATATCGCGCCCAGTAACGGTAATTTTGTTTATTGATCAATCCGTATAGTGTAAAGGTTGCTTCATCCGAAAAAACAATATTGTTTGTAAAATGTGGATTCTCTTCAATCTTTCTAGTCATTATTTGGCAAAATTCTATAGTCTTCGATCACAGTCAACGTCACAAAGTTCTTGTACAACATTAACTTTGTATGGATACATTTCCTCAGTATGAAGTACAGATTTTTGATCAATTTCGTGATCCAAAGCAAGCTGATTGGTGGATTGTTTGGGATTTTCTTCTATCTTTCGATAGACGAAAGCAAGCTGTCTATTTTTTTCTCCTCGGAGGTAGCAGTCCTTATACGTATTCACGATCTTGGTGGATTATTAGACTCCAGTCATTCTGTAACGCACAATAGTTCGAAAATCTGCATTGTTTTAAGCGGTGATTGGATTGAAATCGAATTGAAAAATGAAGCGCATGTCTATAAATCAAGTTTGGAATAGATTTGTTTGTTTACGTTTAGAGGTTTTGTCGTTTTTCGGTGCTAATTTTGCGCAAAAAGGAAGCACAAACTCCACCATTAACGATGTTTGGCGCGAAAATGAAGTGTTATGTTTACTCGAAATATTTCACGAAGGAGACATATGTCAATTACCTATTTGGTGGTAAACGTTCATTGTCAGTTCAAATCGATTTCAATTTTATTTTTGTCTTTGCATGAAAACCAGGAAGATGATTCGATTCAAAACGATTTCAAAACTCCATGTATGAAAACGTGGTAATTATTATGGTATACAGTTACCTACCCACTAATAATAATACTGATATCAGTTTGCGTCATACTCATTAGGTAAACACGCATTTACTGTGCATGCTTATATTAAAAATAGCAATATCCTATAATAAGCTTATTATTATAATCAACTAGTTATTGATTATCTAGATTTTTTATAACTGCACTTGCATCTTGCATAACCATTGTTGCCTTATCCTTGCATTATCAAAATATTTGCTTAAACAATCACTGTTGATGGTTGATGGCGTCACCGCCGCATAAAATAGGCTGCCGACTATTTCGTCGTCGTCGCTTTTCGGTTTCGATTCAAAACCGAGAAGTCGGCTGTGCTGTTATAGATTTTTTGTTTTTCCCCGGTGTGAGTCGGGCTCGTGTCCCCTCGTCCCGTTCACCGCAAACGCAGCCCAGAAACCAGTTTTCAAGTCACGCTATCGCTGGTTTGCTGACGCGGTCATATAACCAACTAGAATCGAGATATTCCTTCTAAATGTGGGAATATTTTACGAAATTTAATGATGATGTAGTTTTGTTTTATCGCATAATTATGGTTAGGTCATAGCCGCTCCGGGATTAATAATGTTGGGTTGGTTGGGAGATGCTTATTTAGCCAGTTGGCGGTGTTGTAGACATTCGGTTGTTTTTTAAGCAAATAAATTGCGGAATATGTTAACGTTTTTTTTAATTAATAAACTTCAAATACCTAACTTAGGTTATATATAATGCACATTTTTAGTAAACTCATGCCCTCAATCCTCAAGGGAGCTAGGATTTTTAATAATTATTATAAATTAAATAAATAAGGCTGTGCTTCGTTCGAGTTTAGGTTTGCCAGACGTATCTCCTTTTAGGGTACAAAGTACAATACCCCTTTTTCTATAGGTACAGAATTTTGAAAATACGCATTTGCTGAAAATCCAGAAGGGGTACCAAAATACCTCATTTCAAAAGGGCGTAGGTATTTGTTACACAAAACTTAATTTTTGTGTAAATGTTTGCTCTTTTTTTCAGCAGTTATTATTAAGTTGCCTTTTTCATACACAGTAGTGGCCAAAATTATAGCAACAAATTAATTTCTGAAAATATAAAATATATTAATTTAAATAATAATAATAATGAATAAAAAAGTTTAAGCTACAAATCTAAGAATAGCAGGTATATTATTATAAAATAGACATTATGTATTTGATTAGGTAGTACTGCGTATAGTGCCCTTTGGACCCCACGACCTCTACATATCTTCTTGGCATTGGAGTAACTAGATTAGCAATAAAGTGTTTATCAACATTTTTCCAACCTTCCTCAAGTCGTTCAAATAGTTCATTTAAATGTTTATAATTATGATATTTTCTTTGTTTGTCCACGTATTCCCCATTTCTATGGGGTTTAGGTCTGGGGACTGAGATGGTCACTTCAAAACATTAATTTTGTTTCTTGAAACCAAGATTTTGTAAGCCGTGACGAATGTTTTGGGTCGTTATCACGTTGAAATTGATATAAGAAAGGCATGGTTTCTTGAGAATATGATAGCAAAATGTTGTTTAGTATGTCTCGATACATAAACTTATCCATAATACCTTCTACCCTATGAAGTGGACCCATTCCATAGTATGAAAAACACTTCCAGACTATAACCGATCCCCCACTGTGTTTCAATGTAGGAGATGTGAACTTGGGATCGAACCTTTTGCCTGTAGGGCGTCAAACATAACAAGAACCATTGACTCATCACTAAAAATAACTCGTCAACTTAGATGTTCCCTAGCAAACTCTAATCGGGCTTTTATCGTGCAAGATGGCGCCTGACGTAAAGGTGTGTGTAAAGTGGTCTGATAACTTTATCCTTAATTCTAAATTTTTAAAGTGTTTTTTTTTCTGTGAAAATAACTATCACGCGATATGTGTAGCTGCTAAAGATTCAGCGTACCTTACAAGTTAGTGAATGAAAACTCAATTTTTTTTGTGGATTTGTGATTCATGTAAATGTGATCAAACTAATGTGACAAAATGGAAACAAAATCACCAATAAAGCATCTCGTCTGTAACAACTAGCGGTAGAGAAGACGTATTGTAAGCGGAAAATATCTTACTGCGACAAATCATCATTAATAGGCCAGTCAGTGGGGTGTTTTGCCCTACAAAAGGTGGTGTAGTAGTAATTTTTTTATATGTTGTTAAGGTTTAGGCCTTGATGAAAAATCCAAGTTTTCGACCTTGGGGTGCGACCGCTCGAGCCGGCATCTTGGATGGAAGGAACAGCGAGGAAAAATTGAACATATTTTCCAAAAAAATAGAAAAACTCCCCAATGTTGTAATTTTTTTCGAAATTCTCGCTATTCTTTATATAGTTATAATCAGCAGCGGCTAGTGAGGTAGTGCCATGTGCCACGGAGCCATGGCACTACACATGGGCGTAGACAGGATTTTTTCTCAGGGGGGGCGAGCCGTAGACATGGCCGCAGTAGTGGCACTTGGAGCGGAAAATTTTGGGGGCCACGCCCAATTTTTACACAAACGTCATGAGTCGGTTAAATTCCCAGGGGGGGCCATGGCCCCCCCTGGCCCCTCCCTGTCTACGCCCATGGCACTACATTATTTTTCTGAAAAAAATATGTTATAACCTTCATATGTCTCATTAAAATATAACGCACAACATAAAAAGAAACTGCAAAATAAGGTAGTGTCATGGCATCGTGGCACCGTGGCACTACTTCACCAGCCACCGCTGCTTGTAATATTTCCGTGATTTCTTAGTTCTACTCATTTCCACAGCATCTTCAGCCCCTTGAGCTAGAGTAAATGGCGCGTTTTTTATGGTGGTATCCCCGATAGGTCTAATCCACAGCGTCGCGATGTTAGAAGAAAATGACGCATGAACCTCCCAATTTATTAGCGTTTTCCTTTCTTTGATGGCCCGGGTCGGTTATCATCATAATCGGTGCTTATGGGAATACATTGCTCTTCCATTGCTAAGTCTTGGTCATCTCATGAACCTCGGGGACATTTTCGCATGACTGACCACTGCAGAAGCCACACACAACGGAACACTTCAACCCAGCTTTCCTGCAACCACATGTTGTGCCGCATCCTTTTCTACAACTGCATGAAATGAATTTCAATAAGTTGTCGGGTGCTGCTTGTTTTGTCATGGTGAGTGGAACAAGCCCATTGCTGCCAAGTTTCCAGCCCCAGTCTTTCTGGACTTGATGATATGTCCTGAAAGAATGATACAGCGCAGCATCCTTCGTTGGTGGCAAAGAAGCAAGATTGGATTTACTTTTTGTGGCTGATATAGCAAAACGTTGATAGCGGATTTCTTCTAAGGTGTCTTCTTCCATGTTGCCACCATACAAAGCAATGAGAAAGCGTGCTCCAGCATCTGCGATGTCCTCTGGTGTTGCATCCTGATGTTTGAAGATGCCAATTGTGTCACTGAGTCTTGGAGAAGCGAACAAAGCTTCATTTTTCCTTGGTTGAAGATTGACGATGTCGTGTCACAGCCACTAAAAGCATGGAGAACAGAATGTTCTAAGCTACTTCTTCTTGTTTTAAACCATTAGCTGAATATATTCTTTCAGCAATTTTGCCTCTTCCTGGTTTGGGTTAGGTAGATGTTTCCTTGAGATGGTGCCAATGCTGTCAGCAAAACAAGAAGGTCAACGTCTTCGCCAGCTACGAAAATAGCATCAAATTTTAGGCACAAGGAAATCGCTGGTCTGATAATGAACACATCAGCATCTTCTTCCGTCTGGTTGACAGTAATAGCAGCCAGCTCCATTTTTTTGTCAGCATTGAAATTAAACAGGCTTTATTGTTTTCGTTGGCTAAAAATAATTCCTGGGAAACTTGAACGTGCATTGTTTCATCCGCAGACATATGCTTCTTCGATCGGCGAAGTCTTTCTGCGGCCTTGGTATTCCTTTTGCCTCCATCACTCGGATATCCATCAAAAACAACGACTGCATGTGAACCGTAGTGATTTCGGACATATTGAACGTACTTTCGGAAATGGACGCAAATGAATCATTACGGTCCCATACAACTTTGTGCAAAAGGTATCCTCCATCCAAAACATTGATTTGGTTATCTCCGAATTCCACACCTTCTGGAAGTTGTGTAAAAACTTTGTACAATGATGATTTTGTACCTTTGCGCATTCCTTCCTCTGAAAAAAGCGACAAAGGAAATGGAGCAAGCTCGAATTCAAGATAATCTTTCAACTCGTGGTCGGATTTCTTCGCAATGCACATTCTTTGAAACAGCATGAGTGGGTTGATGGATATTGTTGCTTCCCCGACTTTTATTCTGCTGTTGACTGCTGCCAATGGGATGACCTTCACAACAACTGAGTCAGAGTGACTTTCATTCAAACGTTTATCACAAATGAAATACAAATTAACTTCGGGATTTGCCATAGCAAAACTTTAAGAAACTTACAAAAAACAAGAAACTTACAAAACTTACAAGATAGAACTGCGACGAGCACTTTGCGTCAACAAACAAACTGACACTAGACGCTAAATTGACATTACTGTGCAACCATTTTATTATAACATTTGTTTCTCATGGCCCGCTTGACAAAATACAGGGTGATTCAAAAGAAAGCGGCATCCTTTCGGGAACGTAATCCTTGCATAAAAATACGACAAAAAGTTCCTATTAACATGGGTCCGAAAATGCTTCGGTTTGGAACCACTGGGTATTGAAAGTAAAAAATGCCATATTCAACTAAAAAAACGGTACGTTACTGCTTTTGTCAAAATAAAAATTATTTTCGTAATCTTCCACTAGTTTCTAACAAAAATTTTCTGGCTGCTGAA
>MU186556.1:114563-146784 GCA_016904865.1 Pissodes strobi | reverse complement strand
TCCTGTTTACAGTTTTGCAGATGACAGTACCCTTGTCTCCCACTTTACATCAGAAAAACTCTTACCAGCGACTGAGACTCATCACCGCAGACAGGAGCAGATTACAGCAATTAATCAAGACCTGGAGAAAGTTCAAACTTGGGGCGACCGAAATTTGGTCCAGTTCAATGCAGCAAAGACCCAAGCAGCAACTTTTACTAAGAGGGCCAATACAGCGGGCCCTGACATCATTATGGCAGGATCGACCATTCCTTCAACCTCGTCAATCGGGCTGCTGGGTGTCTCGGTCAACAGCAATATGTCATGGCATGACCATGTTGCTAACATCGCAAAATCAGCCTCCCAGAAGCTTGGTGCGCTATTTCGCAACAAAAAACTCTATACACCGCAGCAGTTGCTCTTGCTGTACAAAGCGCAAATAAGACCGTGCTTAGAATATTGCTCACATATCTGGGGTGCCGCACCAAAGCATACCCTAAAGCTGCTGGATTCCATTCAGAAGAGGGCTGTGCATCTCGTCGGCGATCCGGAGTTGACCCGGAATCTGGATAGTCTGGAACATCGCAGACATGTGGCCGAGATGTCTCTGTTTTACAGATACTTTCACGGCAGATGTTCCCAAGATTTGGCCCGCATAATCCCGCCCCTGGCAACTCCTGTCAGACAGTCCCGACAGACGGCAGGAGCACACCAGTTCGTCGTACAACTAGAAACACCTAGAACATCGCTTTACCAGAACTCCTTTGTCTGGCGCACTGCGTCACTGTGGAACTCACTTCCAGAACATCTGTTTCCCACTAATTACAACCTACAAACATTCAAGAACCGTGTCAATCAACATCTTCGCACACACACCGCTCGTCGAGCGCCATAGGATCTCCCTTTAGTGTGTGTGCCACTGTCATAAAAAAAAAAAAAAAAAAACCCATCCTCTAGTGTTGAGCAACCTGATGGATACTTGATATAACTCATAAGCCAAATAAATCAACCATTTAAAAACAAACCTCATGTCCCTTGGGCCATCTGATTGTCCTGCTGCTATCCGGCATAAGAAAAAACCCCTTGATTTATTTAAGAGACAACCCTACAAAATTAATCTTATTAACTTGAAAAGAGCAATAGGATAATTTAAAATACAAAAATCTCATCCTGGCAATCCTTCGTTACCAACTTATCCTACAATACCCCTGCAAAGAATTTTGGACTAATATTAGAATAGTAAAATCATCGCCATCCCTGGCCTTGTTCCTGATAATAAATGGGTAATAGACAGGGAAGATTTGAGCAATATATTCGCTATTAATTTTTATATTACGTCAACATGTTCTTCATAGAACCCAGCCTTTTACAGACATAAGCTCAACCGCGAAAAAGAATCAATCAAATTTGATTCAACCATCTTATCCCGTTTTCACCCTAAATGGATGATACCACTCTTTGTTAAAAACAAAAACTTCATCACCCTGGGCGTGGTGAAATCTGATACCATAAACTGAAAATAATATCTGGCTGGCTACATGGCATTCTTCTCTCATCTTAATACCCATACATAAATATGGCAAATCCAGAAACCAACCTGACAGCTATCGCCCTTTCTTCCTAACAAAATATAATTTATGCAAAATAATGGAAATAATGATTAACTTTTGCTTGTCTTGCTTCTTTCAATCAAAAGGTCTTTTGGCTTCAAATCCAAAAAAACAACAATGCATATTTTAGCGTCTCTGAAGATAGTTGTCAGTCGAATTTCAATCAGAAACATTATGCAATAGCGCTATCGTTAGATACTGACTGGTCGCCTTCCAAAATGTATCTTCAATTTTGGAGTAAACGTACCTTCTCAGTCAGACTAAATCGACATATCTTCAATTCCAAATCAGTACTGCGCTCTGCAGGGATCGGTTTTAAATAATACTGCTATCGCCACCAACAACATACATAAGCATTTCTTACTTCAATCGCACAGAGACTTTATGTAGATGATTTATCACTCCTCCTCTCCTTCCAGATCTAGTGAAAGTACCTTGCAGAACAGCCTTAATCGTCTCGAAAAACGGTCACAACTCATTGGTTTTACCATCTCTACCTCAAGAAATTGTATCAACCACCTACCTTCAATATCCCTATTCAAAACAAGGATAATATCTCCTTTTTAGGGATTACTTTTGACTTCTATCTCAACTGAAAAGCTCTCCTAAAGTACTTTGAACCTACCACCACCAAATACCTCAATAACATACGCTCATTCTCAAGCTCTATTTAGGGATCTCACCGCTTGCTCTGTTGAAAATATGGCAGTTTTAATATGATTCAGCTAGTCCCTCATACATAAATACAATAGAACCAATACAGAATAGAGCTTTTAAAATTACTCCAGGTAGCTTCCATCTGTCCAGCCTACATTACGTCTTATCGCCATAAAATAGGAAGCCTCTGCTAAATTTAGACTTCTGACCAAACATTTCTCTAGGCCTTCATATTAATCCCTGCTCAACGACTGAATTAGTTGCAATTAGATAAGGAATAAAACTCCTTTTTAATTCCCGTTCAAGAGGCAAATACTTATTCTTCTTGGACTCAATGAGCGCATTACTCTCCATACAATCTACACCATACACCTACCCATCCTATTTCTGGGCTACTAATTTGTATAATAAGTAGTCCAGGAACATACGATTACAATTTATTGCATTCCAATGGATATCCAGTCATTTCGACACACCAGGCAATGAGTTGGTTGATAAAACGCCAAAATGGCCATAGTAAATGAATTCCACCTTTTAAACACAATAAAGGAACTAGCAAAGTTTTATCCCCAATACCAAAACAGAATTTTTGCACTCGACGCGCGTTGCGATGACCATGTTTTAGCATCATCAGGAGATGATTAAAACTCTGTAAGTCATTTATAGTGGTATATGTCCACAAATATTTCATCATGGAGCAGCAATTACAAGTTATTGTAACCAGCCTTAAACGTTGGGTGCCAAATATGTAACTTTATTTGCCAATTTCTCATTAAACGGTCCATATGCCAGGTTTACTCAGCGGATTCAATTTTTTTTTGAAGGCGTCGGTCTATGTCTTGGCAGTTAGAGTAGGGCGCCACTAATTTTTTTTACAAAAAATTTATCAATGATTATTGATCCTTGAAAATGGGGTAATAAAATTTAGTAAAATACCCTGTAAAGAACGTTGAAAAATTTTGAATACACAGATTAGCAATGTTATTATTTTGACTGAAATTTACCAAAATAAACATCACACAAATAACTTATTTATTTTAAATGTAAACTTACACCAACTCTTCAGAACAATTCATTCTGTCTCAAATTAATTTGAGGTTATGGCTACGCTCTTAACCCCCTTAAGAAGATTCTCTAGTAAGGTATTTCGCCGATATTACAAGAATAATAAATCAAATCAATATAAGATACTACTTGTTAAACTACGCCTTATAACCTCAATATTGCCCAAATCTTATTCTATAGGTATAATAGCGAGTAAATATATGCAGCTAGCTGGTCTACTGATATTGTCGCTGACACGCGATTGATTTAGGTTAGATTTGGTTAATAATCGTTTCTATTAACCAAATCTAACCTAAATCAATCGCGTGTCAGCGACAATATCAGTAGACCAATAAACAGCCACTCAATAATGCCAAATCAATAAAATAACCTGTGAGGTAAATAGGTACATATACAGCCGGTAAGTATCTATAGGTAAACAAGTTGAGCTGAAGTCGATTCCGATATCAAGGCGACAAATTAAATTAGTAAATTTCAGCTATGTGAAATAAATTACTGCCATGAGCTTTACAGCCAAATGCAGCAAAAATTTACCCTATCAGCTATTCGGACACTAGCCAAATGAATTATCTACGTAGCTAAAGATAAAATTAAGTATCTCTTTTAAAGGGAAGCTCGATAAGCAAAATAGCTAGATCAATATATGAAACGAGAATTAACGAGAATATAAACGATAGACGTCAAACGGCCTAGAGTTGTTTAATCATAAATTCATTAATGAAAATGATATTTAACGATAAGGCTAATGACCTACAATCATTTTAATACATATTTATTAATTAAAATGATACTTATATACCGGTAAGCCATATGCGGTAATTAAGGGCAATGACCTACACCCATTTGTTTATATATTCATTAATTAAAACGATATAGAACGGTAAGCTATATAATTAAGGCAAACTACCTACAGTCGCCTAGCTGCAAACCCAGTAATCAAAAGGATATATAACGGTTAGAAATATACGGTAACTAAGACACTTAAACAAATTAAAAGTCGAGTTATCGATCAATTTTCTTAAAAATACAATATATACATCTGTCAAGTGGCGTTCAAAACGGATGTACCTATCCAGCAGAATGCAACACAGGAAGTAAGGTCGCGAGAAGTAAGGTAGCGAGAGTATCAATCACAAATCGACCAGTAAAATTAGAAAATGATACCACTGAATTTAATAACATTTACAACGTTACAGTATGAAAAAGTTAATTATTCCAAAACAACATATCGGGTGTTTGGTTTCATGGTTGTCCCCATGCCTTTTCACCCTTTAAAAGCTCTAGTCAACCCTGTTTCTTCTATGAAAGCTAAATAAGCTCAAGGCGACCAAAAGGAGAAAGTTTAAATTACTAAATGGACATCGAAAGGCTCGATAACCGAAGAAAATCAAGTCTAGTTGATCCAAGAAAAAATTGTGGAATGTATTTGGAATTAGAATCAACTTCTTCATGTTAGTCTAACATCGTGACCGATATGTAGTGATTATGGGACTTTACTCTTCGTCCATGTTATGGATGACTGTGTACAATATGTCGCCATCCTTGCCGGTTGTTCGTTTCGCGCGTTGCAGTTTCCAGCCTCATGTTCGTGAGCTTGGAAAACATATCGGTCCATCTGGTCGGCGAACGTCCGCGTCTACGCTGCCCCGCTGATCTTCCCCGGATAACTAGCTTCTCGATATTATCATTTCTATTGATGTGGCCAAAACATTTTAAGATCCGGCCATATGTCGGTAAGATTGAGATATTGGTCCTTCTAGCCGTCCAAGGTATACGAGGCATCCTACGCCAATACCACATCTCAAAGGCGTCTATATGCGTCTTCTGTCAACAGCACGTATCATCCATGTCTCTGAGACGTAGGAGAAGACTGGAAACACCAGTGCTTTTATCAGCTGGACTTTCGTAGTTTTTGTAAGATTTCTATCTCTCCACAATTTTGTTAGTTGAGTTATTGCGGTTTTTGCCAACTGAATACGTCTTCGAATCTCGGGTTCACAGCTGTCAGACCTTTGCAGGGTTGAAGTTGAACCAAGGTATGTGAACTGCTCCACAGCTTCGCACGACATTTTCCATCTTGAGAACGACAGTACTGTCTTCATACAGCTGTCTAATGAGAGTAATCAGGTGTTTTGGTACGCCCATCTTTTGGAGTACTTTTCACAGTTGTGACCATTTCACATTATCAAAGGGCTTCTCGTAGTCAACGAAACATAGATACATAGGACTGTAGTATTCCCGAGCTTTTTTTATGAGTTGTCTGACATTTCGGGTTCCGCAACCCTTTACGAAGCCCCACTGCTCAGGAGCAATTTGCCTAGAGATGTATGATTCTAGCCTTGCTTACTTGTAGTGTATATAGCATTACTTTGCTCACATTTGTTATTAGGGAGATTAGGCGGTAGTTGTTGCAGGAAGTTGTGAGTCTTTTTTGTGTAGGTGCATTATCACGGATGTAGACAAATACTGGGACCATGTGCAGGTTTTCCATATTCTCTGGCACAGTTGGTGTATGGTTTTCTGACTTTTTTCGTCTAATGACTTTAATACTTCCACTGATAGCATGATTCCACTGATTTTCAATCTTTAAGCTTTTTGACAGCGGCATGAACTTCTTCTCCTAGGATGTCTGGTTCTTCTTCATGTTCATGAACTTCTCTGTCGGCATCGTTATCGTCAAGGTAAATGTTGCCACACTAATTCCGCCATATCTTGATTATCTGATCAAGTTCGGTGATTATGTTGTTACCTTTATTTTTAATTGCCCAATTTCGTGGTTTAAATTGTCCACTTATACGACGGATTTGTGTAAAGAGGTCCTTGGCATTCTTGTAGTCAGCATATTTTTGTAGTTCTGTACATATTGTCATAAAGTGTGCATTTTTATCTCTCCGGGAGTTGTTGTTGCTCATGCCTGTGTTCGTAATATGTCTTCTGATCAAAATGAGATTCATGGTTTCGTCTGATAACCACGTTTGTTGTTTTTTAATTTCTGGTTCTGATGGCATTTCATGGAGTGTTTATTTTATGGAGTCTTTAAGGGCCCGCCATATGTCATTTGGATTCATGTTGGTGATATCTGATACAAGTAACTGAACTTTTTGTATGACGTCCGCTGCAAATGTTGGAGCTTGCTCTAAGTTGACTTTGAGTAGATGTTAATTTCGTTTCTACTGCAAGATTTTAGTTTTATGTTCAACTAAAACATATGCAATTGGTGGTCTGTGCCACAAACAGAGGATTGAAGAGTTTTTACGGTTATGATGGAAGATCGCCCTCGTTGTCGGATTAATTCTAAGGTATTCACCTATAGTTGATTTGGTTCTTGTATTTTCCATTAGGGAACGTCATGTGTATAGTCTACGCTTGTGTTGTGTGAAAACGGTATTGGCAATTGTAAACTTGTTGTCTATACTGAATTATATGTGTATCAAATGTTCCCCTCTTTTATGTCTTCCCACCACAGTTCTGATGTGGCGGTCAGGAAGAATGCTTCCAACTTTTACATTGTAGTCCACTATTAGAATTAATATTTCTATTCTGGATTTTATTGATTATTGTTTCAAGTGTCCTACAAAATTCTTCTATGATGTGTTCATCAGCTTTGGACGTGGTTGCATTATGTTGAGAATGCAGGGTTGGGAATTAATTTTAATTGTTATTATTCATTCATTAATTGTGTCGTATCCTATAACTGCTTCATTTAGTCTATTCGACATTATGAAACCGACTCCATGGGCACTTCTATTTTCTGTGCCAGAGTAATAGACTGTATAGTTGGAATAGAATCAACTACACCTGTACTAAATACGTGTTTCATAAAATTAAGGAATTATAAGTCCATTTAGGTAAAATTTCAGAGCGGAGCTAATATTATTGACAAGTATATTCTCGAAACAGAATTGAAACTCACTTGACACTAACTCTTTACTTTTATTTAAATCAAGCGCATGTGTGACGCCCTTCATCTTTTCCGAAGGATGTTGTCGAAATAGCTACAAAAAATTACTACAACTAGACGAGAATGTAAATCGCTGGATTTTACCGTAATTAATTAGAGAAAAATAAGGTGTAATGTGACCATTATATGATGATATCATTCTCATGTGTGCCATTATTTTGAAATTTAACCAATTTTATACAAATCCTCATGACAGCGAGGTTGATCAAACTCTTGACAGAAGGGTGAATGAAACTTAATTCAAATGCATAACATTTGTAATAGTAGAATGTTAGATTAAATTTAACATGCAAGTTCTTTGTCATTTACTGGTCACTACAAACAAATACATAATTATGGAAGATGTTTCATAAATATCCATCTATAGGATGCCTATTACGCAGCTATTTAGAAATTTGAAACGAAGTCATTGAAATTAGACAAGCTTTGAGTATTTGGGAAAGCAATAAGCATCGGGTGACAGAAATCACTATTAAATATCAGAGCTATTTTATCTTCAGGCTAGCCGAAAAATTACTTTACCGCCCGCCGACTCATAAATCAATATCATTACGCTCCGGTAAGAAATGTAAGACTCGTTAGGCTAAAATGATGAATTTTTAATCGATCGTAATAGATAATTTTTGCAGACTTACCTATTTCTTAGAAACGAATACATTTAAATATAAACCTTAAGTGCTTTTAATTCAGCAAAAAATCATCATAATAATCGAACAGTTAATAACGACACAAAAAATCAAATAAATATGGAAAATAATAATTCGCGTGTAACCTATAAATTTAATAAAGAAATCAATTAAGTACGAGTAGTAAATGATTAATTATAAAAATAGTTCATCCATTCATTCCTCTGCACAGGTTCGCGAAACGAGGTACATTATAAATTTAATAAAGAGGTCACGTGACCTGTTTCCCACCGGACCGTCCAACGGTGGCTTCACCAGCTTATCATTACTAATAAATTTTATTTAGTACTCAAAACAATTCTTTTGAGCGGTTTGCAAAACCGAGCAGCAACTTCAACAGAAATGCGTACACATTTTTGCGGATAGCATTGGAAATATCGTGCCAAAATGCGAGGTAGTACCGCCGGTTTACCTGATACCTTTCAAGGCAATGGTACTACCTATTATACGCTTATCACTGTGCTTGATTTGTTGTTTTCTGCATTAATCGTCTGCCCCTGCGTCGTGAGTTATTGGAGGAGTATTTGGACTTTAATGGACATCTATGTTGTACCCCAAGACCAACTGATCAGTGCGGTAATATCCACCTGTGTGGGAATTTGTGGACATTTATTCTTTTTGCTTTTCCAAAAAGTACTGGAAAACAACTTCCACCCTGACAAAAACAGAATTTTATACTACATAGTGAGTAGGCTGTATACAGTGTGTTTCGCGTTCACGTGCGTTAACGGTTGGCGTGGACCATGGGACATTTTGACGGTACAAACTCAGAAGGACTGCAAAAGTTTGATGGTGACAACTTCGGTGGGGTTGGTGGCCCTTATCTCGATGAGAGCCTTAAGGAATGTTTCTTCTCCACCTTGTGTTATTGTGAATGACACTGTTAAAGGTTATTTTGAAGTGTTGACTATGTTTAGAATTACGGTAAGTATCTTAAAATTTAAGTACTATAATGTGCACAAATCTTTCTTACTGCATAATTTAATACAAAATTAGGCTAGCACCGTGGTCATTTTATTACAAATTTGAGAAATATTTTTGCCGCGATTTTAATTTGACGCAATTCTGAATATGCCCTTGTGTAATTACAGAAAAATACCTATCGTTGCGAAAACAGATTCCCACAATTTTTTATTACATTTAAAATATTGAAACCCTTCATCTTCCACATTTTTTCACAATTTTTCAAATATGTTTATTACTTTTCTATGTTTCTAGAAATTATTATTAAGGCTACCAGGCGAAGCAGAAGTCCTTTTTTGAAGCACTCCAAAATAGCAACTTACGCGCTATCTACAATATTTTATTATAATTTTTCTGAGCTTTCTGTTTCTGCTCAAATTTCTTTTGCATGTGCAGGATGAATATATATTTTGCACATCCAATTACCTCGTTTAATTTAACATAATAATATATCGAAAATTCGTAAAATCACTAGTTTTAAAATTTTAACTTAAGTTATTTAAGAGTGCTTAATTTAAATTTTGGTGCAAAATATTGAAAGAAAATAATACTTTGAATTGAAAAGGAAAATTCGAACATCTGTGGAACTGACCTGCTAAAGATAATTAAGCCAATTTCTTTACGAAATTTTGTCCTTTAAATACTAAGCAATACTTTCTTGAATTATTTTGCTCTAAAAATTAAATTAATGGCACTTTATAAAGGAATTTTATTATTTTAGGTTATTCTCTTAGCTTTTACAATATCACTGATACTTTGATAAAGCAGAACATTTCATAAAAAAAAACTTTTCATAAAATCGAAAATTTTCCCATTGTAGTCGTGTTAGGACCTTTTAAGACACGTTTCCTAAAAGCTCATAAACGATAAAATATTTATAAGCTATTTCTACAATTTGGATACAAATTTAAACTAACTCAAATTAAACGATGCAAAGTTGAGCTAGGAAATTTGACCTAAATAAATTAGGGTACCAATCGATGAAAGATATATCGAAAATTTGTAAATTCATTAGTTTTTCACTTAAGTTACCTAGGAGTACCAATTTAAATTTTTGTGCAAAATATTGAAAGAAAATAACGCCATACATTGAAAAGGAAAATTCGAACATCTGTGGAACGTATCAGGTCGGTCAGGACCTTTCTTCTTAAAATAATACAAAGCATGAAATATGTATAAGCTACTTCTACAATTTGGTAAAAATACAAACTAACTCATACTAAGCGATACAGCCGAGAAATTTAATCCACAAAATTCGGGTATATCGAAAATTCGTAAATTCAAAAATTTCCAGATTTAAAATTTTTAAATTATTAAAGGGTGCTTAATTTAAATTTGGTTGCAAAAATTACATGAAAATCATGTTGAGTATTGAAGGGGAAAATTCGAGCTTCTGTGGAACGTATCAGGTAAGAACAACGAGTTTCCCAAATCTAGCTGACCTGCTAAAGATAATTAAGCCACTTTCTTTGTGAAATATTGTGTTTCGCAACTCCTTTAAATGTTAAGCAATACTTTCTTGAATTATTTTGCTTTAAAAATTAAATTATGGGCAATTCTTAAGGATATTTTATGGTTTTAAGTGTTTATTGCCTTAGCTTTTACAATTTCACCGATATTTTGATAAAGCAGAGCACTTCATAAATAAATAAACATAACGTTAAATCAAATATTGCCACGTTGTAGTCATATTAGGACCTTTTTAAGACACCTTTCTTCTTAAAATTCTACAAATCATCAAATATTTATTAACTATGTCTACAAATTTCGGATAAACATTCAAACTAACTCAAACTAAACGATACAAAGTTGAGCCGAGAAATTTAATCCAAAAAATTGGGGTATTTTAAAAATTCGTAAATTTAAAAGCCCCAAGATTTGAACTTAAATTATTTAAGAGTACTTAATTTAAATTTTGGTGCTATATATTAAAAGAAATTAATGGAAGGGAAAGACAAATGTAAGACCAGTTTAATCCAAAAAAATTGGAGTATTTAAAAAAAATTGTAAATTTAAAAGTCTCATGACTTAATTTATTTAAGAGTGCTTAATTATATTAAAAGAAATTAATGAAAGGGAATAGCAAATGTAAGATCAAATTAATCCAAAAAAATTGAAGTATTTTAAAAATTTGTAAATTTAAAAGTCCCAAGATTTTAACTTAAGTATATTATTTAAGAGTGCTTAATCTGAATCTTGGTGCTATAAATTAAAAGAAATTAATGAAAATGAAAAGCAAATGTAAGAGCAATTTAATCCAAAAAAATTGGAGAATTTTAAAAATTCGTAAATTTAAAAGTCCCAAGATTTTAACTTGAGTTATTTAAGAGTGCTTATAAATGTTGGTGCTATACATTAAAAGAAATTAATGAAAGGTAAAAGCAAATGTAAGATCAATTTAATCCAAAAAAATTGGGGTAATTTAAAAATTCGTAAATTTGAAGGACCCAAGATTTTAACTTAAATTATTTAAGAGTACTTAATTTAAATTTTAATGCTATATATTAAAAGACATTAATGGAAGGGAAAAGCTTTTCATCCAATTTAATCCAAAAAAATTGGAGTATTTTAAAAATTCGTAAATTTAAAATTCTCCAAATTTTGACTTATTTAAAAGTGCTTAATTTAAATTTTGGTTCTATACATTAAAATAAATTAATTAAACAGAAAAGCAAATGTAAGATCAGTTTAATAAAAAAATATGGATTTTAAAAATTCGTAAATTTAAAAGTCCCATGATTTTAACTTAAGTTATTTAATAGTGCTTAATTTAAATTTTGGTGCTAAATATTAAAAGAAATTCATTAGAGGTATAAGCAAATGTAAGACCAATTCAATCCAAAAAAATTGGACAAGTCCCAAGATTTTAACTTATGTTATTTAAGAGTGCTTAATTTAAATTTTGGTTGTATATATTAAACGAAATTAATCAGAGGGAAAAGCAAATGTTTAAAATTCGTAAATTTGAAGGTCCCAAGATTTTAACTTAAGTTGTTTAAGAGTGCTTAATTTTAATTTTTGTGCTATATTAAAAGAAATTAATGAAAGGGAAAAGCAAATGTAACAGCAATTTAATCCAAAAAAATGGAAGAATATTACTTCCAGTATTTTAAAAATTCAAAAATTTAAAAGTCCCAAGATTTTAACTTAAGTTATTTTGGGAATGCATAATTTAAACTTTTGTGCTATATATTAAAAGAGCTTAATGAAAGGAAAAAACAAATGTAAGAGCAATTTAATCCAAAAAAATTGGAACATATTAAAAATTGGTAAATTTGAAAGTCCCAAGATTTTAACTTAAGTTATTTAAGAGTGCATATTTTAAGTTTTGGTGCTATATATTTAAAGAAATTAATAAGAGGGAAAAGCAAATGTAAGAGTAATTTACTCCAAAAAAAATTGGGGTATTTTAAACATTTATAGATTTAAAGGTCTCAAGGTTTTTTAACTTATATTATTTAAGAGTGCTTAATTTAAATATTGGTGCTATATATTAAAAGAGATTAATGAAAGTGAAAAGCAAATGTAAGATCAAGGAGTTTCCTAAACATAACTGACCTTCCAAAGGTAATTAAGCAAATTTCTTTACGAAATTTTATGTTTAACACTAAGTAATACTTTTTTGAGTTAATGTGCATATTTCCCTCGGTATTTCCCCAAATCAAAAATCTCGAGGGTATTTTCATCATCACTTTAATTCTGTAGAAAAATTACTGTTAAAGTACCTACCTAAAGGTACCATAAAAATCCGGAAATCTTTATGAAGCCTTCAAAAAAATGCACTATAACATATGCTTGTATGCTTTCAATACCAAGCAAAATAATTTTTCATGATTTTTAATTACAAATCATCATCATCTGAACCATAATAATTATTCTAATTTGTTACTGTCGCAAAATGCATTAAGTTTTTGCAGTACCTGTCGATCGGTATTATTTCTCAGTTCGTACACTATTTTATTACACGTTAATGTGTCTTAGAGATTCTCTTGGCTGTGTCTAGATGGTTATTCGAAAACAATAAAATTGTCCCAAAAAAAGTTAGTTACTGGACAGACAAATTCATTGAACCGGAATATGTTTGGAAGAAAAATATTTGAAGGGAAAATTGATGGAACGGAAATTTAGAGTGTGCCTTTTTTCAAAATTTTGATTTGAAGGGACTAACTTTCGAAAAAATTTATTAATTTTGATGAAATTTGATGAAAATGGGTCACTTTGAGTGGTTCTAAGGCCAAAAAATTAGTGACGATCGAAAAAATTCAGAGGACAATTGTATTTAGAGTACAAAAACTGACTAAATGCTTCTCTGTTTAGAAAACGTAGGGAAAATGTAAAAACATAGATTTTACTACCTGGAATATACAAAAAATCGTACAAAAGGACACTTTAGAAACGATGATGCATTTTATCCACGTGAGAGTTGAATTTAAACTTTTTGCCATTTCAAGTTTTGTCTCTGGAAAACCACATAATCTAGAGCAAATGCTCATGTTGAAGTATTCTTTTCTGTCGTGTAATTTTTTTAAATTGGAAACTCCTTTAGGCGCATTGAACGCAGTTTTTCCTAGGCAGTGAATGAAATTAAGCCGTATGTAACACGCCCCGCGCGACTATTAATCATCGATTTTTAGGTCAAAGAAAAGAACGTTTTTATTTATTTTCTTAAAAAATATTTGTTTTATATCTACGTCTACGTAAAAATATGATGATGCCTCTTATACAGGGTGAGCTAGTTAAACTTCGGCACTATTCCCACGGCAGCGCTTGAGTGTCTTCTAAATCTGCCACCTCTCCAAATAATACTAAAGAAGGAGGCCAGATGGGCGACGCCGACGTATAGATTGACAAAGGCGGTGATCAAGAATCCGCAGGCGATCATCATGGTGCCCTACAGGCTGAAAAATGCGTTGGACATGAGTAGGACAGTGTGTTGGGTCTACCATCAGATGTTATGCCTACCAAAACTATCTATTATCGTGCCTATGACGTCCTCTTACCAGAGAGGAACGAATGGGCAAAAGACTCGGAACATCTGAGAATAACAGCGAATAGTTGGTTCACTGACGGCTCCAAGACCAATGATGGTACAGGAGCCGCTGCATGGAATGAAAATGGTAAGGTTGAGCTTAAGTGTTCCCTAGGCACACATGCAACCATTTTTCAGGCTGATAGTAGGGCCAGTGTATCATCGATAGAAACTGGAAAGGCAAATCAATCAAAATTTTCTCGGACAGTCAAACAGCTTTAAAAGCTCTTGAATATAGCCGTGGTTCATCCAAGACAGTATGGAACTGCCAGGAACTACTCACCAAACTAGGTAGAGAAAATAAACTTACACTGATTATACCTGGACATACAGATTAGTTTTGGTTAGAAAAAAAATCAAACGAAAGAGTACGGGCTCGCCATTTTGATGAATCTTTCATTATTTATTAAACCGTTTGTGGCGACAAAAATAAAGATACAAAAGGAGGGCTTTCAAGCGCGGGTTTGCACCCTTCCATTTAACATACATTTCTATTCGTATTAGATTAGTTTTGGCTAGATTGGGTTGGTTTTTATTAACATGAGTTAGGGCGAGGGCGCGTGCTAAACTTTACGCAAGCCTATTCGCCATGTCATGCTAGAACCATTTATTATTACTTATGTATTCATTAATTGATTAAATTAATTAAGATTTTTCCACAGGATGAATTTAAATTAGTGCTGGCAACCGAAGACGGTTTTTCGGATAGTCGGTTAACCGGTTTCGGATTATCCGCGGTTTTTCAAAAAACCGAAACCGGTTAACCGGATACTCGGTTAACCGATTACCCGATTTCTCGTTTAATCGATTAACCGAATAACCGGTTTCTTGGTTAACCGATTAATCGATTATTCGGTTATCTAGTTACATGGCACTGGGCCACCGGGTTCTCAGGTAATGGTAAAAAAGATAGAAAGTAAAGTAAAAACTGGGTATTTGGAATCGTAACATACCACATACCTACTGGACGGTGATTATATTTGGAAATGCTTTTAGAGGGCGATTGAAAAATAATATCTACCTTTAATAGAATACCTTTATATTTATTTACGTTTTAAAAAATTGTAATATTTTTTCTGCTCAGAATTTATATCGATGGTAATTTGTAATAAACAATATTTTTAATTTAATTATTACCTTGGGGTTTATTTCAATAACGACCAAAAACTGGAATAAATTTGGTTCACTAGAATTTAATGATTGTGCCCTAATCGGCAGGGAAACTGAACTAATGGAAATATGCTTAAGGACAAATTATAAATTATGATTAGCCTATGATGACTATTAACCGATTAACCGGTTATCCGATTAACCGGCTATCCGATTAACCGGTTAACCGGTTATCCGAATACCCGGTTTTCACTATTATTCGAATACCCGGTTTTATCCGAAACCGGTTTTTAAGAAAACCGAATAACCGGTTTCAACTTTTCACGGTTTTTGCCAGCACTAATTTAAATCCAAAATATTTAGTAGAAATGTGAAAATCAGAACTATGTATTTTTGTAAAACAAGTTCTAGTTCCCACTTTAATTTTCCAATATTCTTAGAACAAGTTCCAACTTCTTGGCAATTAACGATGACAAAAAATTGGATATCAATCTAGCTATTAATGAGCGAAAATAAATTGAAGGTTAAATTTTACGTCATCTTGGACTAGACAAGAGATTAAATAATTGCCATCTACGGACAGTACTTTCCAATTTAAAATTATAGATCATCCAAAAATTGAAATTTTAAACTTACTGACTCTCAAGATAAAGAAATCCATAGCTGCTTAAGTTCCCTTATTTTAATAAATAAGTGTTGCTAGTGTTTACAGTTTTAATTTTTTTTTCGATCCATGCTAATATTTAGGGTTTCCCCAGACATATGTATAGATATAGACATACAAATTAATATTGGTAATAAATTATTATCATAAAATTCTTAGTAACAAATTAACTGTATGATCTATTAATATGTGCGGCAAGTGTTATATAATTTAATATGAAACAGTTTTAGATATGGTACCTACAATTTCCATTTTTAAGTAAAATAATTCTCAATTTATACATACATAATTAGAAATTAGTAATTCCGTTAGCCATGGAAACAATAGTTTCACCTTCTAAACCATTTTTTAATCAAATTCAAATACATTGTATGTGCACAGGGTGTGTCACAAAACCAAGGATTTGCTCAACTTCACTCCTCTAAGTGAAAACACGCATTTTATTTATTTAATTTTTCATATATTCTAAGTAGGTATAGCCATTGGTTTTTCAGCGGGAGAAATTTTAATGTTTTTTAAAGCTTTCTACTGAAGCTTTCGACTAGTTTAGATCACGATACACTGATTTGTGGAACTGCTACTTTTTCTGCTGTGTTTGCACTTTTTCTCTGCCATTGCTCAATTAATTTGTTCCTTAGGTATAGACATGGGTCATTTTCTGATTTTTGGAAGCAAAGCTTCCCGAAATTCATCTTTAAATCGGAACAGAAGTCTTTGGTTCAATATTATAGCGCCGTATGCGATCAATCGGTGATTCAAAAACTGCTGCCAAGCAGTGTCAATGGCTTCGAACAGCTTGGATTTTGTACTGCATTAACATTTTATATATTTCCAAATGTTGCGTAGATTGCAGGTTGACTCTGTGTAAAGCATTTGATAGGGTCAATCACAGTTTAATTATCTCTAAAATCTGGTCGTTGGTACTAATGGTACCTTGCTCAGGAGAATTGATAACTTTGTGTCTGGAAGATTACAACAGGGTAAGGTAGGCAACTCAATTTCGTGCAGCATTGAATCATCTTCAGGGATACACCAGGGTTCACGCTGTTAACCTATAATATTTAACCTATTTTTAATTGACATTGTTTGCAGACGACTTAAAGATTTTCGGATTGCTGGAATCTACCGCTGATTCTTCCTGCTTCAGCGCTACCTTGACAAATTTTGCCCATGGTAAGTTAAGAGCCAAAGTGCCATCAGTACATTGTGCATACATAGCAAGCAACTTCTCGCGCTCCACAAAGAATGGCCTACACGATTCCCTTATTCCAGATGTCCTGGGAGAGAGTTTCACAACGATACAATACGCTAGACAAAGGAGTCCTCGTAAAGTGATGTTCTAGCTGTTTCCAATTGTACAACGAACGAGTCCGCTCTTGCCGTCTGTCGTGACTGTCTGACCGGCATTGCTGGAGGCGGGATCAGGCAGGCCAAATCCTAGGAACATTTGCCGTGCAAATACCTGTAAAACAGAGATATCTCGGCCACATATCTGCGGTGTTTCAGACTATCTGAATGCAATCCAGCAGCTTAGGCTGTGCTTCGGTGCGGCACCCCAGATATGTGAGCAATATTTTATGCACGGCCTTATTTGCGCTTTGTAAAGCTAGATCAGCTGTTGCGTTGTATACAGTATTTTGCTGCGGAATAGCGCAACAAGCTTCTGCGAGGCTGATTTTGCGATGTTATCAACGTGGTCATGCCAGGATATATTGCTGTTGACCCCAGTAGTCCAATTGACGCGGATGAAGGAATGGGTGATCCTGCCATAATGATGTCAGATGGTGGCTTCCTTGGTAAACGTGGCCGCTTTGGTTTTTGCTGCATTGAACTGGACCAAATTTATCTCGCCCCCAAGTTCGAACTCTCTCCATATCTTGATTAATTGCTGTAGTCTGCTCCTGTCTTGGTAAAGGTTTTTCAGATATAAATTGGGAGACAAGGGTACTGTCATCTGCAAAACTGTAAACAGGGTTATTGGTTTCGGTTAGCAGGACATTAAGAGAGATAAGGAACAAGTTGGTGAAAGCCCTGAAGCACGCCGGCGTTAATGATTAAAGGCTTTAGATGCTGTAAAATAAGGAGTTTACGAATTTCTGTTGCGTTATATGCCATGGGATCTTTCACCCCAGTTGCCTAGACCGTCAGTCAGAGGCGCAAAAAATCGGCGGCTACAGAATTTGTTGCTCCGATAATTGTAAAACCACGGTGATTGTAGATGAGGAAACAAGATCTGGTGGAGGAAATAAAGAAATTAAACCAAGCAGAAGAGGACAAAGAAAGGCATATTATTAGATTTAACCGTAATAGCCAGATATTTGAGGTTGAAGTCACAGAAGCTGAACAAAAATATACTTCTCAACTTGTCAAATTAAACAGCTGGATAAAAGATCTACAAGAAAAAAATACAGAACTAGAGACACACAATAAAGAACTCTTAACTGATAGCGAAAATGCAGCAAACAGTAATGACAAGCTAACAAAGAACTTAGAAGAACTTGAAAAACTTAATGGAAGCCTAATTACCTCAATTCAGTCACTAGAGAATGAAAATAAAAAGCTATGTATGACATCAATAAGCTAAAAGTGGAAATTGACGAATTGCAGAACGCATCTAATAAATATCATATCACAGTACATCGAAAAACTAATCAACAACTCAATTTATCTGAAAAATTCCGAAAAAGTACTAGATGAGACACTGCAATTACACATTTTCCCTATAAACCTAACCCTGCAGACCCCTAGAAATGGACGTAATGTCACTGGTAAAGATAAAAGTAACGGCATACAGGGTGGCACATCTTCATCTGAACACTATGAAAAAATATCACAAGTAACTCCTAAAACAAACAATATACATATTGTCTCCCAGCAAAAGTAGACAACTAACACCATTATCGCTGGAAGTTTCCCCAAAACCAACTAGTGCACCAAGGACAAGTTTGACTCTAGAAACAGACAATAGAACTACAGACCAACCAAAAACAGCTACTGCTGGTATCACCCTCAAGCAAGTGTCTAAAGCTGTTGAGATGGCAGGAACTGCCAAAAGTAAAATAGTCATTGTACAAGCAGATGTTCACCACAACAACTCCGAGGACGATAGTGTTCCAAAAAAGTACATAGAACTTCAAAAGCTTCAAGAAGCCCGGAGAATAATGATAATGATTGTATTTATGTTGATAATCCTCCTTGTAGTCAGAAGTTTGGACGAAAACAAGAAACTTCAACGCTTGACAGTGTTGAGGCTCCTGTGACAAACAATGTACACAGTAAACAAAAAAAAATTCTACCCTCTTAAGATGAATGGAAGTTGGTGGAAAGAAAAAGGAAGCAAACCTCGAAGCAGACCATAATAAATAGCCGCTCAGCTCCCAACAAGGGCACCAAAGAACAGACGAACCTCAGAATAGCTGAACAATTTCAATGGCTATTTGTGTCAGGATTTGACCCAGATACTGATCTCTAAGAAGTCTTAAAATATATTAGGGAAGAGGGAGGCATCGAGAAAACATGTCTCTGTGAAAAAATTAAGACCAAAAACAAGCATAGAAGCTCTTTCAAGCTAGGTGTTCCAAGGGCCATGTCAAACCAAGTAGGACTGGGTTCCTTCTGGCTGGAAGGTGCATATGTGAACCATTTTCAGAATCTTCAAACTTATCCGAGGAAAATGTCCCAAATCACCAATATGGGCCCAAGGATGGGACAAATTTGAGTGAGCCCTTGGCAAACTCAGAAAACAGCTTTAAAATACTACACAATAACATCCAGTCAATTAGGAACAAGATCCCAACCTTGGAAGCATTATTTATGGTCGACAAGAATTATGATTCTCTATACATTAGTGAGCATTGGTTGAAAGAGCAGGAAATTAGTACTGTGATAATTAACGATTTGATACATATTAGTTCCTTCTCTCGTACACTGAGTAGAGGGGGGGTGGAGTAGCAATTTTTGGTAAGAATAATCATTTTGTACCTTTACCAAATATTAACAGTTTAAGCATTGAAAATAAAGCTGAGATTTGCTGCAGCTACTCAAAAGTCCTAAAGGTACTTATTATATGTGTTTATAGGTCGCCAGCGGGACACTTTGACACTTTTTTGGGAGTAATTGAGTCTTGTTTGGGGATGACCCCACTGGATGCAAGGGTAATACTCTCAGGGGACTTTAATGTGCGTTTTAACACTACTACTGTTCCTGTACACCTTAGGGAGGGGGATATCTGTAATTTGCTCTTATCATTTGGTTTAAAAAAGAACTTTGCAACTCCGACACGTGGCCTGAACTGCTTGGACAATGTTTTCACAAATGTATCAGCTTATGGTTGTGCAACTTTGTTGCTTAAGAGTGATCATCTGGGACAGCATGTTGAAGTAGCGTTGGATATAAAAAAACAGTAAGACCCAAAAGGGGGAATTAGCTTTTTATAATTCAATTGAACAGGTAGACTGGAGTTTTGTATATGACACAAATGTTGATGTTAATAAAAATGTTAGTTATTTACTGAAATATTACATTTTAACCTAACCTAGTCATTTCGTGAGAGAAAGATGCATCTGCAAAAACATATGGGAATTACACTACATTTTACAAATGAGTTAAATGACATGCGGGAACATCTAAATTTTCTAAATGAGCTCTGTAAACCGTACAACACAACTGGCTTAAAACATGACAGGAATGCTTTCAGAGCCAAATACCAAGAAGCCATAAATTCATCTAAAAGATCTTCTAGCAACCAAAGAATAAAAAACTCTAAGAATCCTTCTAAGCGCATGTGGGAAATTTTAAATGAGCACGGAGGTATAACCAAGAAACAAGGTAACAATGATACCAAAATTACACCCAATGAATTTAACAAATATTTTACAGAGATTGCACATAATATACAAAAAAATATAGGGCATACCAAATAACCATAACTCGGCAGGCAATTTGCACTTGCCCAGTGCCGCATTTAAGGATAAATTTAAATTCTCACAGGTATCATATATTGAGGTAAGAGACATTATATGTGGTCTGAAAACAAGACCAGCAAAAATTGCTATGGTCTTAACGTACCCCTTCTCAAAATAGTAGCCAATATAGTATACATTCCGCTGGCAAAATTAATAAATCAATGCATTAAGGAGTGCTCTTTTCCGGATTGTCTGAAGCATGCAGTAGTGACACCGGTGCACAAAAAGGGCAGCTCTGAGGACTGCTCGAACTATAGGCCGATCTCTCTATTGCCAATCTTGTCAAAGATTCTCGAACGCTGTCTGTCTAACCAGTTAGCCAGTTTCTTTGAAGAAAATGAACTCTTTTCCGACTACCAATTTGGCTTTAGAAGGGATCGAGGTGCTGGTTTGGGTATTCTCAGCCTTGTACTTGTTGCTTTTGCTTGTTGCTTTTGAGAGTGGTGAGTATTTCTCGGCAGCATTTTTCGATTTAAGCAAAGCATTTGATTGTGTTATTCATGTTTCATTACTAGAGAAACTGAGAACTTGCTGTGGATGAGGATAGTCTTGAGCTTATGTCTTTGTACTTACAGGGGCGCACACCGGTGGTCAGATCTGGAGATGGGGAATCAGCATCGATGCCTGTGACAGTGGGAGTCCCACAGGGGTCGGTGTTTGGTCCTCTCCTTTTCCTGGCATACATAAATGACCTGCCTTATGCCGATACTGAGGTCCAGTGGACCATCTTTGCTGATGCCACAACTATTGGCTGCAGTGATACGAATAGAGCATTTTCTCAGACACAATCATGAGAGGCACAGCTGAGAGCAGAAAGTTGGTTTGCATCAAACATGCTGTTCCTTAATACAGCTATCCAATATGATGTTCTCTATGCGGCAACTATCAGAGGAAGATTCTGAGAGCTCTATCAGATTTCTGGGGGTGTACCTTGACCCAAGACTACAGTGGAATAAACGTATAGAATATCTTGGCAAAAAAATTAATACTAATATTTTCGTCCTGAGAAATCTTACCAACTGTGCCACTCTTGATGTGCTACTGCAGGCTTACTATGCCTTGATACACTCACACATATCATATGCACTAATTGCATGGGGACACGCTACGGATAAAAAAGTGTTTTTTAACGAATACCACGGTGATGAAACTTAACTTCTGCCATATGACTTAATACATACTTAAATGAGAGGTTATTATTTTTTGAAATCTTAGTCACACAGCTCTTTTACCTGAGCCAAATTAGCAGTAATCAGATCTCCCAAGTTGTTAACAGTATGAGCATGCCTTGGAATTGGTGGCTCATCAGCAAAAAAGCCCTCTGCCAAAAATACTCAAATGTCTCAAAAATCACTAAAGGTATTTTGAGGTATGTATTTGCCACCAGATATGCCAGTGGTGTACAATATGTTGCGTAGTATGTATACACAACTGCCTTCCCAAAACGAACAAATACGTCAAGAAGTAATGTAGATATCTGGTTGAATCCACCTTAAGAAGGACACCCTGTATGTAGAAAATTGCACACATAAATTATCTATGTGAAGCATAGACGCCCTCAATCATAGCGGCTGTGTAATTTAAAGGTATCTAACAACCGCTAGTTTTTCTAAAAGAATTCCATTGTTAAGGTCATGACTATCTAATCTTTTTAAAATAGTCCGTCTATACATACTTTGGCTGTCATAATATCTCATTATTCTAATCAAGCAACGTAACAATAACACAATTACAAGTTTCCGGTATATTATGTAAAAAAAATTTCAACTTCGCGGTAACATATTAATTGCAAAAATTTTATTTTTTTATATCCTGTAACTAGTACAGGGTGTATCTCTATCACCTAACTAGAAGATTTATGATTTTATGGCAATGCCAAAGTTGCTGAGTTTTTCTTATCTGGCCTCTTATAAATCAAGCAATTCTAACGAATGAACATTGGCCCTTCTAGCTAAATTGAGTATTTTTTTTTAATACTTACACAAGGTCTTGACGGTCTATTGGGCAATCACCCGGAAGCATGAAGAATAGCTTTTCTGCGGAGCCCCTCTTAGACGATACATGCCCCTAAAAACTGGCTCTAAACCCCAATTTTTCAGCAATAACTTTTTAACTACCTCAGTAAAAGCTTTGCAGCGATCAGTTATTCGTGACGCCACACCTGGGATCGCGTTCAGGTTATATAACTCAGATTATGGATGGATCTAAGTCAGGTGAGAAGATATAATAAAGAAAGCATTTGGTAAAACAATAACAACGTCTCTTGGTCAAAGAATTAATTACACTATACCTGATTACTAAAACACGCATATCCTGATTACTAAAACACGCATATCCTTTCTGTTGAGGTATGGTTTGAGTTTTTTATTGATCTTAATCCCTGTATGATAATAAAGTCTTATGAGGAGCGGTGCTGTGTTTTAAATTATGGCTAGGTTTGGTTATTTCATGAGATAATTATTTAAGGTTGCTAGTTTATCTTAATTTCACTCAGCACTAACTATTTAATTTTAAAAATCACTTGACTAGAATTTTGACTGATCTATCGTAGATTCGACTTTAGTACTTTTTAGGCAGGTATCCCCCAAGAAGTACCCTCCTGTAAACTGCACTTCTCGAGTTGGGTCTGAAGATTAAGATATGGTTAGAACCCCTGCCACGTCCCTGTGGATTGCAGTAGTAGTACCGCCAGCAAGCACAATCAAAAGCCATGGAAACATAGTCTAGAGTAATCAAAAACTTTGTAAATCAGGTTAGATCATATTCAGTACTCACAGAAAAAGGAGAAAACTGAAAATGGTCCAGAATATTTGGCATGGAAAGCAAGGTCTGGATATTAAGCAAGCTCGTCGACTTTATTAGGGGTCTTAATTATTAATACACCGGATATCAGCTAAAATTTGAAATTTTGAATAATTATAAATTTAATTTGTTCACATACCAATTCAGTGAAGGTACACAGTTCCCTCAGCTGAACTTCTTCTGTCCTTCGACGTCAGCACTTACCTTCCGAAGTGCACCTCTCTCGCACTAACCATCGCTAGATAGACGGCAAAGACATGAGTGAAAGATTCCTCGTCCAAGATCACCAGCGCAGAATGAACTCAACTCTATCAGACGCAAAAGTCGATAGAATAGCTCTGCTGTTCGAGCAAATCTAGATAACCTTCCATCGGGAGGATCTTAACAAGTTCTCGTACCCGCATTTAAGGATCACATACATTTCGGCATGGAACACGGTTGTAAAAGCGAAGACAAGTCTAGTTCCTGTGGTTTCTCCATACATACCCGCTTTAGTACCACTAACCGTTTTGAAGCCGTCTGTGTATCAGATGATTCCCTTACCCTGACGTGGGCTGCGATATGTCTCGAACCACGTCTTCCTATCGCGTATTAGAGATTTGAGGGGTCTAGTTGGTCTGATGGTAGGCAGTATGTTGTCATTAAGACTTCCGGACAATCATTAACCGTCCTTTTTCAGATTCTAGTGCATCTCCTTGGGCTCTTATTGCCCCTTGGGTGCCTAAGACCTTTCATTTTGTATGCAGATCTACTTAGGTTAGGGGCGCTTCATGATCCAGAAATAGACAAATGGCAACAAACTAGCCAGTCTCTGGAGAGCCCTGGTGAATACCATCCTCATAGCAACTATAGTTTTCATGCGCGCCAGTCTCTGGACCTTATGTAACTGAGATCTAGACGTAATAGTTTGCATGCCGGTCCGTACAATGGCTCCGTAGATGATAACGAGGCATAAATAATCCAATATAAGATCTTTGGCGGTGATCCCTCGTACATTCAAAAGATCTTTTGCTAGCTGTTGGTCTTCTTGTTGCCGCTGCATACCTGTTTTTTTCCTAGACCTGTCCGACATGCGCCCCCATATAGCACTGCAGCCTGTACAGGCTTATTGTGCTGAGCCTGTGTGGTTTATCATAGCCACTCCAGTATTTTTGTATCCTATACGAGGTCGTACAGGTCTTTTACTGAGTGTTTGATTAGTATCTCTGGGTCTATATTTGGTTGCCCAAAGATGCTAAGTCTCTTGCGGTCCAGTGCCTCGCAGTTGATTAGGATGTGTCTGGCTGTTGCCGGTTCCTTGTTGCATAGTCTGCAGTTAAGGTCTCCGTTCTACAGACCCATCCTGTTCAGGTGTACCTTTAGAGGTGCATGGCCGGTTAAAAAACAGGTTGTGATTCGCAACCGATCTCTGCTCATGAATAGCAGTTTTTCGGTCCTTTTTTTACATGGTAGGCCAATAACTTCCTTTCCATGGTTTTGCCTGGGGATTTCTGTCCAATAACGTTTATGTTCTTTTCGGACCCAGTCTTTGATGTGCCTCCGGGCCATACTTTTTGGTATTCCCAGAGCCGGTTCTGGGCCGATTAGTTTTGTTTCTGATCCTCTCCTGGCGAATTCATCAGCTTTTTCATTGCCTTCGATCCCTCTGTGTCCTGGCACCCAGATTAGTCTTACCGTATTCCGGTCTGCCAGGGTTTGTAGTTCTTCAAGACATTCCCACATCAGTCTTGATGACACTTCTTGGCTCAGTAGTGCTCTTAGTGCCGCTTGACTGTCCGACAATATTAGGATCCGCCGATTGTTTGTGGCCTTCCTACTATTCTCTATAGCGCACTGAACTATGGCGTATACCTCTGCTTGGAAAACAGAAGCATACATACCCAGTGCATAGTATTTGATCTGACTTTGACTAGCAGAATAGACTCCTGATCCAGTACCAGCTGCAGTTTTTGACCCGTCTGTAAACCAGGTTTGGTCCTGCCTTCTGATAGCTGTTGGTCCATTTTCCCATTCGGTTCTACTTGGAAAGTTCACCTCGAATGATCTATTAAAACAGTATCGCTTTTGCATATGATCCGTTTTCATGTTTAAAACATCTCCCCCCACAAGATCAGCGATTGCGATATGTCCCGTCCTTGTAGTAACGGTGGTTGTTTGCTGCAGTCTATGTACCCCCAGCCTGGCCTCCCCCCTTATCACAAAGTATAGTGGCGGGAGGTCCAGGAGGGTCTCCATGGCCACAGTTGGAGTGGTCCGCATTGCCCCCATCATTCCTAGACAGGCAAGTCTTTGTACCTTGCCAAGTTGTGAAAGCGCGCTTATCTGCTTTGTCTTGGGCCACCACACCAGAGAGGCGTATGTTAGGATGGGTTTTACCACCATTTTGTATGTCCAGTACATCACGTCTGGTCTTAATCTCCATTGTTTCATGGATCATGAGTTATGTCACCGCTTTTTTGGTGATGTTTTCCAGATGTCGGTTCCAGGTAAGTCTCGAGTCCAATGCTAGATACTTAACCTCGTTCGAGATCTGTATGTTTTGTCCTCTCAGGCTGAGTGGTCCTAGATCCCCCACCTTGTCAGCGCGCTCCCAGCGACCGTCGTTGAGCGATGGTTGCTTCTACCAGCCTTCCCCTCAACATGGAGTTGATCCACCGACAACAAGTGCCCTCAACTCCTCTTTGCCCGAGGGATCTGGTTATTGAGTCGAAGGAGGTGTTATCAAACGCCCCCTCCACATTAAGGAAGGCGGCCAGCATCACCTCCCTGTTTTCCAGTGTATCCTCCACCCTCTTGACCAGCTGGTGGAGTGCTGTTTCTGTTGACTTTCCTGTCTGGTAGGCATACTGGTCGGGGTGCAGTGGGCTGTTTACCAATACACCGTCCCTAATATGCCTATCCACAAGTTTTTCAAGTGTCTTAAGTTCAAAGGACATAAGACTTATGGGTCTTAGGGACTTTGTCGTATCCTGTCCTATTTTCCCAGGTTTCGGTATAAACGTTACCCTAATGTGTCTCCAAGTTTTTGGTATATATCCAAAAGCTAGACTGCTTCTTAGAATGCTGCAGAGTATCCTGTACATTAGTTCAGTTCCTTTCTGTAACATTACAGGTTAAATCCCGTCCATTCCCGGGGATTTGTATGGTTCGAATGTGTTTATTGCCCATTCGATTTTCTGATAGTTAATCACTTCCTTCGAAGTCTGCCAGTCTGTCCTGGACCCCCTTCGAGGTTCTGGCTTCGTCCACCCCCCTTGAGCATGATCTACTATCTGCGTGCCGGGAAAGTGAACTCTTAGGAGTTCCCTAGTCGTTTCCTCTCCCGTACTGGTATATTCGCCAACATTATTCTTTAGCGAATTTATTGGGGTTCGGGGGCCTCTTGAGAGAATTCTTTGAAGTCTAGCACATTCTTGAGTACTCTCTATCTCCTCACAGTACTTCCTCCACGACCTTCTCTTGGCTCCCCTCAGCTCTTTATTGGACCTGGTCAGTGTAGTTCTATATACCTCCCACTGATTATTTTTTTTGCTTTGTTAAAGTCTTTTCTAACCTGCCTTCTTAACTTCGCAAGTTCCTCACTACACCAGGGCACATTCCTGGTGGATTTCCTTGTTGTAAGAGGGCAGTTGTCTTGGAAGGCAGTGATGATTGCGTCATTGAATTGCTCCACAACCATCTCTAAGTCTTCCGTGTTCCTTATCGTCTTCCTGATTAGCGGAAGTCTATGTTCTAGGCCGGCCACATATGCTTCCCAGTCCGTCTTCCGAGGATTTCGATAGGTAGTAGCAGTTTTTTCCGCTGTTATATGGAATCTGTTGTATCTGTGATCCGAACAACTTACCTCATAAGATACATGCCAGTTTGTGACGTAATTACTCAAATAGTTTGAGGCCAGTGTTACATCTATGACCTCCTTCCTCACTGTGTTAACAAAGGTAGGTTTACTCCCTACATTAATTATATCTAAGTTATTTGCCATAATATAATGTAGTAATGACTCACATCTATTGTTGGTGTTGGTACTTCCCCAGGTTGTGTGGTGTGCGTTAGTATCGCAGCCGATGATCACCTGAGTTCAATTTCGCCTACAGTGTCTCACCAGCTCTTCCACACTCCTGGTTGGTGTTGACTCAGGATCATCGTAGGGCAGGTAGGCCGATCCGATTATTTATAATATTCCTCAGCCCGGTATGATCCTGATTTTTTGCCGTCAGGTCCCTAGAACAAAAGAGAGTTAACGGCAGTATATTAATATATTTTTTAATTAGTATACAGGTCCGAGGCGTGTCGGTGGATCTACTATAAATCAGTGCCCCATCGATTCCACTCAGACCTGTGATTTTCCCGTGTCTAATCCACGGTTCCTGTATCAGGGCAATTTCTGCGTCCCTCATAGCAACTGTAAGGACTGCCGAGGCCGCCTTACAGTGCTGGATGTTGATCTGAATTACCCTGATCATTGCTGTTCTTTTTTCCAATAACCCTGAAGGTCACTCGTCCCAGTTTGTAGAATCCTTTAAACTGGCCCCCCTCCAGAGCTTTGAAAGACTTTTCGTCAATAGAGAAGGCCAGGATTTGACCTTGCTTCTCTATTTTCCGACTCAAAAGCAGCTATTCTTCCGTCTTTAGGCCTGGGTTTTGCATCCTAAGGCGGGTCCTGGCGACTTCTGCTGTTATTGATTCTGGCTCAAGTATGAAAACCAGAATCCTCGGCCGTACTGGGAGATCCTTATAGGGTCTGCAACCCTAAGTTCTGCGCTCTCCCATAGTTGCCCAAGGGCTTCTACGCTTCTCCCGAGCCATTCTGCCGTTTGTAGGTTCGCGCAGGTCATCCATAGGATTCCTGCGCTATACGACGTTCTGATAAACTGTGGAGGACTGTCACTGCTTGAAGGAGCAGTGTATAACGCCTCCACTAGAAAGTTTTGAATCAGGTCAGCTTAAGCCTGATCCAATGTTGTGTCTGGATGGCGTCTGTGTATCATCGCCCGCCGGATTCCGCTAACCGCCTCGCTATAGAGGCCAGTCATTTGTGTTGAACCACTCCTGGGTTTTTTAGCGCCGGTGTTTTTGGGTGGTGTCTGAGATTCAGATCGAGGTCTTTTACTACCCTCCATCTTCTTCTCTTTATTCGTCACCTTCTGCTTTTTAGGGGGTTTTTCTGCAATCCACGTCCCGGCAGCTATCTACTTTTCTTTCATGATTTTTTTCTTTTGAGCCCCAGAAAGTCTTTTTCGATCGAGTGCGATACTTTGTATCCCCTTCGAAAGTTGATCAGCGTCTTTATTTCCATCCGCTGATGCTTTGGATGTGGAGGCTTCTGTTGAAACAGGTACTCCATGGTTGGAGCTGTCAGAGTCTGTTGTTACCACCTCTTTGACAGTTGAGTTGAGAGTATCCGAGAGAGAGTCAGAGTCTGACTCCCTAATCTCATTGGTTTCGATTTTGTCCTTATGGTCCATATAGTTTCCACGAGTATGGGGGAAGTAAATAGTCCACTCCTGCAGAGGGCTCTGCACCGGAGTAAGGCTGGCTACTCTGGGATTTCGCCCGGTTTCCCAGAGGCTCCGTTTGAGATGGTGCACCCCCACCGCCATGCACTCATCGGCACGAATCGCTTTACACCTTGGGTTGGGTCTGTTTTGAGCTGTCCTTAGCTTCGCCGCATATGCGGCTACTGAGCCCCCCACCAACGACAGGGTCTCAGAGCTCCTCGAGGGGGTGCATACCTGTTACTTCCAGGTCAATTTAGAGTCCGGTGCGGCCCCGTGGGTTTAGCACCTTTATACATCAACGGCTGGCGGAGCAAGTTGATAGCCGGGAAATTTTCTCCAAGCATACGTTACCTCGAAAAGAATACTAATCAGGCCTTGTCTGAGTTGATTCTGAGCCCTTCTCCCTGGCACCATCTCTCTACCAACTGGAGTGCTCGTTACATGGGTCTCCCCCGATGCCCTGGTCATTGCTAATGATAACCAGATCATCAGCATAGCTCACCCAGGCTCATTAAGCTCCTGCAGTAAGTTGCCTACTACTTGACATCAAAGAAAGGTGGGCGATAAAATCCCATTTTGGGTGCAGCGTCTGGCTATCCTCACAACCGCAGAATCGCTACCAATTTGCTGACTGTGCTCCTATAACTTCAAGTTTCATCGAAATGGTATCGAGTGGATTAAATTCTAATTATTATTAAAAACGCACCCAAATCATTTATGTTTTACTCAATTATTTTAAGAATTATGAGAATGGGGATTTTAAAATGAGATTTTAGAATTGTTACATAAAATTACTGAACAATTTATGTTTAGAAGTACCAAAAGAAAAAATAATCTACTGTACATACTACCTTTTACTATACATTCCCAAATTGCATGGTTCTATGGTAAAATACAAGTTACGGATAACCTGATATTTTCCGGAATTATTTGAACCATCTTAGCAATGGACAGACTAAAATAAATAACCAAAATATTGGCCACAATTCACACAATATTACTATTCCAAGAATAGCAGAATTAATTTATATGCTTCTACTACTATAGACAATACAGACATTAAATAATATTTGATACCTTATGCTAGACCTGACATAACAACTAGTTACATACTAGATATATTCGATATTAAATAACGTACACGTTCAATTCAGCAGTCAGAATAGTAGCTATATTAACGACAATGGAAAGGAAGCAATAAATGGGACATAATGTGTGCCACAACCAGATTTGGTTTTATTAAGTTATAATAATCTAATTCTTTTTAATATACTCGTGACTAACATAACAAAAGGGAGGTTGCGGCCTAAGCAATTTAAAAAAATTAACATAGTTTAACATTATGAAGGATAGTTAGTTAGCAAGTGATAAATTTCTAATTAGGACTCCTTACTCCTCGAGATAAAATGATAAAAATTAGTAATACTGTTGTACTGCCGACATGAATTAGGTTTTTTCATACGGAAGTCTTAGTTCACTAATAATAATAATATAGCATCCAAGCATACAAGAAGAAAAGACATTTATTTCTGGTCTATATCCACTACAAAAAGGTGTTCCACTTAGTTTCACACTGGCTGCTGAAAATCCTGAACATATGAAAAATAAGCCCAACCACAATTTGTTTAGTTTCTCAGACACTCCATGGAAATCTGGCATATAGAATTGCAAATTAACGATCCAGAATTCGCTCTGAGACCGACACTATCAACATCAAACGAGGAATTTTTCAGGGTTTTCAAATATGTATCTAATATCAAATGAGGCACCTAAACTGAATCAGTTACTCTCTATGGATGGTCTAAAGCTAATGGCAGCCACAATGAAGCAGCTAGATCAAATGTTACAGATTGTTGAAGATTCCTCAAAAGTAACTCAGGTGCAGCTTGGAATTAATAGCTGTCGCACCATTAACATCAATGCGGGAAGGCAAAACCTGGGAATGAAGCACTCACGGAAGATTGCCCATCAGTTGATGAAAAAGGATATAACACCTGCATTTTAGAGGAAATTAAGACAACTGTTGAAAACGCAACTGAACAGCAAAAACCTTTTTAGAGCAATCAACAGTTACGCGTGCTCAGTGCTTGAGCATTCCTTTGCCATTGTACCCTGGAGTAAAACCGATATATAAAAATTACAATGGAAATTAAGAACCTTGCTAACAAAGGCGCAAAAGCACCACTTTAATACTCTAAACTCTTCATCGAGAGGACGCAGGAAGAAGACTAACGGACATTATCAAGCTGTGGGACCATCAGATCACTAATTTGCGAAATTACCTTTTAACGACAGCTCAAGAGTTGATATACGGCGCATTTGCTTTCATATCAGTGAGAATGCCCATTACCTCCTAGGAGGTAATGGAATACCCTGTGCCTCAGTAGTCGACGAGGGAAGAAAAGTTACAGAGGTGGTGAGAAAGGCAGCTTCATGGAAGGCATCCGAATGAGGTTATGCAGAACATGTCGACATATGTGCATCGAATTGACTTACCTCAGGAAAATTGTTTCAAAAACGAAAGACTCTTATTGGCATTTCAAGATCAAGGTGGTTCCAGTGAGAAAGTACCTGACCCAAAATATCAGGATCGCCAAATAAAAAATGATAAGTGCAGATATGGATCCAAGACAACGAAGTTCATACATTACCTTACTGCAGGATATCAGCCTTTCTGTATAACGGAACATGAGGATAGGCATGATAATGTTGCCAAGATTATTCGTTAGGATCTAAGCTAGTATTCTGAGACTTTTCACCCAGGATCTGGTCCTTTCTTACAAATATAATTCTCAAAGGGTTCTGGAAAACTGCGACTTTTGACTCTACTGGGCTTGTACAATCTTAACTGACCAGACGCTCATGTATAATAAACCAGATAGGACCCACGCAAGGAAATCCGCCAAGTTTGCAACCTTTGTGGAAGTGTCAGTACTCAGTATCCGAAATCAGTTCGAAAAAAAAACGCCGAGAAGATTTCAAAGTACCGATAATTAAAGGTCAGAATGGCAATCAGATCGCATTGAAACAGTGCCAGTAATAATGTCATCAACTGGAGTTATACCTAAAGCATGCAAAGAAATTTCGAGAAGTTAGATCTGACTGCTTTCGACCGCGAGAATTGTTCGGAAGCTCATCGGAAACATAAGAAGTGTCATTCCAATAAAGAACCCATAACACGGAAAGGGTTGGAGCAGAGCTTAACCCTTCTGAGGTTTGACGCATCTGGGATT
>MU186556.1:88502-114553 GCA_016904865.1 Pissodes strobi | reverse complement strand
GGTTGGAGCAGAGCTTAACCCTTCTGAGGTTTGACGCATCTGGGATTGCGTGAATTTTCCTTTATCCTCTATCTAGGGAGTCAGTACTGAGGTGATCAGTTAAATTTTGCAGATTTGATCGACCGACTTAAAAAATGGGAAAACATTATGTTCTAATAAAATTGAAAAGTCACAGTAGTTTTCCATATTGTGTTGACTCACCTTTGGAATAATGCTACTAATATTGAGGTTTTCAGAGAACCACGTCAAAATCCCTCACTTCTCTGACATAAGACTAAGTTTCTTGTTATTAATAGAATAAGAAGCGTGCAATTTTCTAGCATCCCGAAGAAAACATATATGACAGCATTTACCAATGTCCAATAACCGATGGTTTCTCTGTGAGCATTCTTAAAAAACATTCAAATCCCCATCTGTAAATTTTTAAATCGTCCGCAAAGGAAATTATTATGCTATATTGTAATTCACTACCAATACCATTCACAGAATACTTCTGGGACACACCCGAACGAGCCTCAACCGATCTGAAATAAAATTGCCTTCAAGAAACCTTCTGGCCAACCAATTAGAGGAGGTGCGGAACCGATCGCCAACAGCAGATCAAAGTTGATTCTATCGAAGGCCTTGGTCTTGGACCCTATCTCCAAGGCATCGCTATCAATAATTAGGCCTTATTGAAATCAATGTAACTAATATAAACTAGATTGTTAAGCAGTTTGCCTACTGCAGACTGATTCCAGGACAGACACCCCTGTGTTTTCTACGAGTTGTTTCAAAAAACGAGTTGACCCTATCGAAGACCTTGGAGAAATCCGTGTAGATTGAATTTACGCCAAAGCTTTACTATTAATAATTATGCTTTAGCTGATCATAAACTGGAATATGAAAAAGTTTGGCCACTGTAGACTGATTCCAGAACAGACCCTTGTGTTTCCAACAAGGCATCCATCAAACTGCCTTGTGAATATTTGTAGATAATTTTTTTTTTATAAATTATAACCAAGTTTTTTAATTAACATTTAGCTTTTGTGTTTCAGGTAAAAGAACGTGTATCCCTTTTCATTCTAGACTGCCTCTTTTCCGTGCTAGTAGTTGGAACTTTGGTGGTCTTCGTATGGCGAGGTCTCTGGATCATAGTGGACATGTTCCTTTTCCCAGATGATCCAGTGTCTTCGGCGCATGGCAGTTTGGTGAGTAAGTACCTTATTATTTATCGTAAACAGAACCGCAGTAAAATGAAAATGTTTTACGAAATTTTTGGCCTTAGATTGTAAAATATGGTGCACTCTCAAGAATCTTTGATGTTGAACGCAAATCATCAGAAAGTAATTTCAGCTTAAGAATCAATGTTTCCACTAGCGCTGGCGTGAATATCTAGACGGTTCCAGTAGAATAATGAGAAAGCGCAAGTCAGATACCTTTATAATGAGGGTCCAGCAAATGTTGCTGAAAATTACAAAAAGAGGCACTAATTAAGAAGTGGAGCAGTGAATATCGCAGCAATTGAAACGATTTGATAGTTCAAAACAGCTTCAATTGAAATAGGATATGTACGTGAAAGAGTTAGAAGCTGCAACATAGGGAAGGTAAGTTGATACTCATAATATCTACAAAAAGTGACTAAATGGAACAGGAAGATAAAATGTGTTGCAAAACTGATGGATCACCTCCGAATCCAACACCGTCCAAGCGGCACCAAGAATAGCCATTATTCAATGATTAACAGATTCCTTAAGACCGCTGCTATGGCCAATAAAAATCGGTCTCGATTTCCAGCACTGCTTTTAAATCCTGCGCTATTTTGTTTACCACTCGGTATATAGAAATTAAGATCTTGACATAATGCACTATATAACTTCACTTTAAGAGCACAAAATGAGCTCTAATATGTTCAAAACCGTATTGGACTATTGGACTACACACCACATTACAAGTTTAGTGGAAGTTGTCGATGTATCTGATGAAGATTTATTGAATGTTTTCTCGCTGCTGCTTGGTAGTTCTGTGTATTACTTATAAGGAGATAATAGGACTTATGCAAACGTGCTCCAGACCGAAATCTACGTCCTCTTTAAATGCGGGTATGAAAACTTGTTAAGAACCTTCAGAGAGAAGGATACCTATATTTACTCAAATAGCAGAGCTGCTGTGTCTGCTCTTGAGCCTGTTAAAGCTCATTCTACGCTGGCATCTGAATGTAGGGACGTATAGGGAGCTTTAACCGGATCTAATGGGGAAACGTCTGGTACGACAGGGGTCCGCAAAGCGTCCAATGGGATCCAAGCCTATAAAGATACATCCTACAGTACGACCGACGCCATCCCAAAGAATGCAATAAATATGGATATATGGCGGATTAATCCAGGGATGCGACAGGCTAAGCTACTTTGAGGGGATCCAGCACCTTGTCGAATGAGGGCCTTTTTGCTTGTGACAGGGCTGACATTGCACTGTCGCTTGCTACACTGCTGTGTATTGTAGAATATCCGAAATGAAAGTAGTGCTTGGAGGAAGAGGAATCGCCCACTCATATTTTTGCCAAATATCCAGCGTTGCCTAGGGTAAAAGAGGTGCGCTTCGGAGGTTTTGTGCTGATTTCGGAGAACATAGGAAAGAACCTCCATAGTCAGCACTTCAAAAGTTCATTCATTCAAGATTGAAATAGGCAAATTTTCCAAAGAAGATTCTTACGTTACAAATTTTACAAAGAGATTTAAATAAAGAGATGTTCTAGTAAAACGTCTATTTATAGCGTTTTACTAATCGAATTAAATTTGTTGTCAGTGCTTGAGAAAGGAAATCCTTTCTTCATTATAATGCTCTTGAATCTTATATAGTCTATACAAAATCATGTTCAATCAATAACAACTGAAGATGACCGGGATAAAAGATCCTCCGATATATCCCTATGAGCCCAGTTCATGTTGTGTCGAAACTATTGGCTCTACAGGGTGGCTTGAATTCGAGTATATATATGAGAAACTCGAGAAAGGTAAGAGATACAACGCCGGTCAAATTAGAGCAAAATTGTGCCTTTAGGTGTCTACCAATATGCTTTTTGGATTTTGTGTAGACTATAGAAGATTCAAAGATATTACAATGAAAGAAGGCTTTCCTCTCTCGAGCATTGGCAACAAACCAATTAGAATGGAAACGATTTCAATTATTATTGACTTACACTAATGTGTTCTACAGACTTGCGAAGGATGGTTTGCAATAACGATAAAAAGATGCAACATATATAATATATTTTTATTATTTTCTTTTTAATTTGAAAAGTTAGCTTGTAATATAACTCGCTGTGCTAAATCAAACAGTCTTCATGACAAAAGTTGCATTTCGCATGATCTCTTTATCATCTGACTGTATCCTATTTACTACACTTGCGTAGTTTATATGTAGGATTAGTATATTACGTACGCAAAGAGCCAAAACAACAGTTCAAAAAATCTAATGACATAATAGTCACAATTACACAATTAAGCCAAATTTTCTAATTTGAATATGTAAAATCCACTAAAATTATCCAATTAGTTAGCTTCTCTAATTTTTATACATCCTGGAAAAATTGGTAAATAGCGTTATTTGTATCAAACAATTGAACGATCGAGCAATTTTACTGAAGGCTACCGCATACTTATGATAATTGTGTATTATTAAAGCATTGTCTACGCAAATATGCTAAATCTGTGGAATGTGCATAAAATGATAAATACAGACCGCTAAAGTGATAAGAAAAATGTTTCTGGAGGGGAAAGCACCGAGTAACTTGAACGCACTGCGGAAGAGGGATTATATTACCCCATTTAGGCTGCACTACTGACGTATAATGCGTGAAATAATGTAAATATGTACGAAATACTTATAAGATAAGAAGATTTGATGTATTTGAATGAATGCATGAATTAATTATCTTGGGGGATATTAGTACACTGCGACGTGTATAGATCTATTGTGTCCACCTCCCCCCCCCTTCCCTACCTTGGTGCTTCCGTTGATGTGATTCTCAATCAGTGTACCTCATCCAACTTCAGTGCTTTGATAAAAGCAAGTAATCTGGACAGTTCTATGGATAGAAGTTCCTCCTGTTCGATGATGCAGCACCTGAAGCAGGTCATTGGCCTGCCGCCTCGCACTCCGTGAGAAGGTGTATTGGGGTTTCCTCCCCCTCCTGCAACTATCCTCGTTTCCAATTTTTATTATCTCCAGGTGCCTTCTCAACCAGCAGTGGGCCGTAAGAAAGCTGGTGAGGATGCGGAGATTGTTCTTACTCAGTGGTAAAAGGTTTTTTTTTGGGCAAGATGGCCCTAGAAACATTCTTAATTGCCTTAATACTGGAAAGCATTCCCATAGACTGATCCATTTAGTTCACTCTCCTTTCCTGAATTTTCCTTGTAGGTGTGCACCCCTATGCCATAGAAAGGTTCTGGTCCTAAAAGCGGAGTTTGTACTCCTACTTTTGTCAATTGGTCTGCTTTTTCGTTGCCTTCTATCCCAGTGTGTCCTGGTTTCCATTGAAGGGATAGTTTGTTATTCTTGCCTAGTTAGTTTAGCCTATTTAGGCATACCCATACCAATCTGGAGCTGATTGTTGTTGAGCTCAGCGCTTTGATGGCTGCTTGACTGTCTGAGAAGATGACGATCTCTTTGCTGTTGAGGTTGAACTGCGGACATCTGCCTGTGGCGTTAATTTCCGCCTGGAATATGTCCTGGTGTTTTCCTATTGCTTCGGAGATTTAGCTCCGGTCCCCTGTTCAGTTATTGACCCATCTGCATACCATTTCATGGCACTTCGCTGCAATGTGAGAATGCAAGTGGTGTTCTTTTCCATTCTTCTCTACTTCTTATCACAACCGTGAAGTATTTTGCAAAATTGTACTTTTTGACTATATTGTCCCTGGGAAGCCCAAGTTTTTTATTTACATTGCATTTTTTTTCTGTATCTACTCACTCCTCATATTTCTCACTGTTTACTTTAGCTACAGTTTACTTGTCACTAGTCTGATAATACTCAAATATCTGTTCTGAAGTCTCCCTATGCTCATCTTATATGCCTTTGTTTACATTCCTCTACGACTCGCGTGAGATTCGTAGAGTAAGGACCCTCATAGCCTTGATGAAACAAGCAAGAACTTGGGACTTATGGTTAACTTCTGTGGGGAATCATAGAGATTTCAGAATGCAGTTGGTGCTCCAAGAACGATGGATCATCAACTTATTACTTATTGAGCATCTAGCGTTGATGAAGAAAGAATATGGAAGGAAGGGGTGTACTTTGATATCGGTCGTACTGAACCAACAACCCCTACAATACAAAAACAAATGTTAACGCGTGACGTCATTGCTCGTAGGCCAAGCTAAATAATACATTATTACCCAATTTAAGTATGCCATTCAAATTGTTTTTACCTTTTTCTCCACCTCAGTTGTAGACTGTAGCTTCGGCTCGGGCCCCATGGCGTAAATTGCACAAGTGTAGTGACCCTAGCGAACTTGAAAAACCTAAAAAAACTGGAAAATGCTGAACGTTTCGAGGAACAAATCTGCCTCTGTTGTCAAGAACGAGAAGTCTGAAAATGAAAATGCAATTAAAACACTAAGAAGCTCGTGAGCTTTGTCAAGTTTTGAATAATTGAGGTCGGTAATATGACAAGATTTATGTATTTATTTACCTTTAAAACGGATGTATGTAGTTGTTGAGACTCAATGGAAACACTTCTCGAGCTGCAAAGTGGCCGATAAGAGATGCACCTATTATGGGACCGTTCTGAATAAGCGGACCAAGGAACTTCTCGCGTAAGATTGATAGAGTAAGGATTCTCATAGCCTTGATGAAACAAATGAGAACATCTGGCGTATAATTAATTTTTTCTTCAAACGTCAGTAAATCCGTCATTACTCGACTGTGTAGGCGGCCGTGAAGTTTCGTTTTTCCTCCGCCGGAGCTTTACTTTTCACTTTTCCGCCGGCGGAGGTAAAAGTGTTGTCATAGCAACATAGATACAATACAAACAGACAACAAAATAAGCGTCAACAACTCAAGATTTATTAAACTACAATTTGTATTTATCACTCAATTTGTGACTGCATTTCTAAAAATCACTAATTTAGGAACAAATTGGTTATTATTTAATCGAACTTACTCAATAACTGCTTATCAATACGGAATTAAAACGCAATCGGAGACGCATCTTAAAAAAATAATTATTGTTGACAGTGTCCACTGACAGCTTTATGTTACATTATATTCACCGACACCGGTCTAAGCAAGGCCACCTACGACCGTGGTCTAAGCCGCCTTGCGAACCCATTTATCTTTAATAATAATTAGATATTATTACTATTAAAAAGAGGTGTTTTTGTATTAATCTGTCGACATTTGAAGAAAAAACAGCATATTTTATTTGGAGGAAAAGTTACTTTTCATGGCTTGCTCTCTATTACCAGCCTCACTCCGTTCGGCTGTTAAACACGAGCGCGCCATGAAAAGTATCACTTTTCCTCCATATAAAATAATATACTATTCCCGGTAGTGCTTTAAGGAACAATACTCAACATTGACGATGGAAGAATATGGAAGGAAGGGGTGTACTTTGAGACCGGTCGTACTGAACTAACAACCTCTACAATAGAAAATCAAATTGCAACGCGTGACGTCATTCATTGCCTGTAGGTCAAGCAAAATAGTATCAATCTTAATAGTATTTTTTTTTGACTTGGAGCATTTTTCAATTTTTTTGAGTGTCCTCTCAGTTCACTACTATTTAAGGTAAAGAAATTTAGATTGAGGTTCTCGCCGTAGTCGATATTTAGGATTTTGAATTTTTCGATCAAGTTTCCCCTGTCTTTTCTTTTTCTGAGTGTGGTTAGTCCAAGCACTACAAGACGTTCTTCGTAAGGGGTGTTTACTAGAAATGTGGGGATCTTGGTAAACCTCCTCTGTACTTTTTCCAGGGCCTCTATGTTCTTGCAGTAATACGGATGCCACACTGCATGAGCATATTCAAGCTTGGGTCTAACATATGTTTTGTAAATCTTAGTCATGAACTCTGGTCTTTTGTTGGAGAATGCTCTTTGTATTAGGTAAATGAATGAGTTACATGTTTTAATAATTTCCTTTATGTGAGATTCCCATTTTAGGTATGTCCGTAATAATACTTCAAGGTCTTTTTGCTCTTCCACCCTCTTGATTTGCAATCCATGCAAGGTGTATGTGTTGCGTGGGATTTTTGCTCCTACGTGTAGGATGGTGCATTTCTCTTCATTAAGCTTTAGCATCCAAGTCTCTGTCCAGGTTTCGATTTTCGCTATATCTTTAACGAAATGTGTCAGGTCCAAGGTGGGGTTACAGTATAGTTTGGTGTCATCCGCGAAAAAGAAAATATTTCTTTTGATGTGCTGGCTCAGGTCACTTATGTAGAGAATAAACAAGAGTGGTCCGATCACCGAACCCTGTGGCACTCCACTATGCACTTCACATGACTTTGACTAGACACCATTCACTCTGACTTGGAAGGATCCCCTGGTAAGCAGCCTCTCCAAAAATCTGCAGAGACATCCCTTTATTCAAAAATGTTCCATCTTGTAAAATAGCCTTCTAAAGGGCAACTTCTTGATCCAAATACAGAACGTCCACAGGATTGCCATTTTCAGGTTCCTTGGACCAGTTGTTGATACATTCTGTTTGTCATTGTGGAGCGTCTAGTAAGAAAAATTCTGTGAGTTCAGGTACTATTAGTTTCTCCATAATCTTGCACAAATGAGATGTAATTATGATGGGCCTGTAGTTTGAGGGGTCTAGCCGATTTCCTTTTTTGAATATGGGCATCACATAAGCCATGGTCCATCTTTCAAGGATGTTACCAGAAGTTAGAATTTCTGCGTATATTTGGGATAGGATGTTGTGGGTGGGTACATTCTCCAATAAAAATTGAGGAGATGTCGTCTGGGCCTGCACTGGAATAACTTTGTAACGAATTTATTGCTTTCTAAATCTTGTCATGTGTAATCTGTATTGTGGCTCTGGTGGAGTTGGTTTTTCCAATGTATATAGACCTTTGAGAACTGCCCGGCAAAAACTCCCCCTATCTCCTCGTTCTCAATGGTTTTGTGTTGATTCAGTGGGTCTCTAAGGACAAATTCGATTATACTGCTGTTTAGACTAAGTTTTATGTAGTTGTAGAAGTACTTGTCATCCCTGTCTAGTAAGTTATTTGCATATATGTCTTTGGCTTCACGAATTTTTGCTTTAAGTTTGTTGTTCTGTTGCCTGTAAGAATTATAGTTTTCTTTTGTCTTGATTCCCCGATATCTATCCCAAAACTTCATTTTCTTGGCTATTTCCCTGAAGATTCCAGAGTTTACCCAAGCTGCATGACGTATATTTTTCATAGGACCATAGAATTATGATATACGGGGTGATCAAGAAAGTCTTTCTTTAGAAGGGTCTTCGATACTGTCTTGTTTGTTGATACATAACATCCGTCATTGTCCAAATTTAATATTGATTAATCGTAAAGTTGCTAGCTAATTGTACATACCTTCCAAATCAACTAGTTTGCAAAATTTAGCTCTTGGAGCTTCCATAGGCCATGTGATTTAAAGCGATGTGGGTTTTTGGGTGTTCGATTTCCAAAAAAGCAAGTTTTTGGTCTAATTTGTCTTTAATTAAGTACTTCGTTATTCTCACTCTAAATTGCATTTTCTGCGTGCCTTAACACTTTCATTTTTGGATGGTTCGCGTAGACATTATCGCCGGACGATTGAAGCCGATCGTCTCTGGCCTACGAAACGGGACGTCATCATTTTTATTTCAAAAATTTGTCCTGTTATTGTAGGAGTTGTTGGATTTAGACCAAATTTTAACTCTTATAGAAGATATGAATAAACTGGGCTTAAAAAAAAATCACTTAATAATTATCCTATTGGTAAGCTACTTGCAACACACGTTTTCCTATACTATCCCCAGTATGTTATTATATATTTCTATTGATACAAAAAAATTATTGACGTACTGTTTTCTATTTAGATTTTAGGTTACTCGATCATTGCTGTAGTATATCTGATGCAACCGTTACTGAGGAATATCTGCGACAAGCTTTCCGGAGCGGCTAGACTACTGTTTGCTGATTCCTTCATTATATTTTCACTGATAGGAACAATAAACGTTTGGAGGGGAATATGGATGAGTTTAGATATATATTTCTTGCCAGGTAAATACATATCATTATCATTAAGGTTACAACTGTTATAATCCGGATGCATTAATAACAGTCTCGGACTTGCCGCCGAGGATAATTTATTGAAGGACGATTAGTAGAATACCAGACGAGGTGGTGACGATCACGTCTTAAATATGTAATATCATTGTTGGCTCGAAAATGTTGTATTAGTACGGCGTGGGATGCTTTAGATCACACGACAGAAGTGAAAACTTTAACAATGCAGGATTAATATTATGAGAAGCAAGTATTTTTTTGAGTTCTGAATTTTGAAATTATTTGCCGCAACATCGATGTTTTGAAATTTGATCTCAGACAGAAACCGTTTGAAAATGTCCAAATTCTCTTATAATTGCGCAATTTTCCATCTTCAAATCGTTTTAAATTAGATATTAGGCAAATAAATCTACTACTCACTTACCACAAAAAATATACGCATCGTCATGGTAAACGTAAAATCTTACCTTAAAAACTGCCTCTAATCACCAATAAATGTTTACAATTTCAGATCTTGACTCATTTTTCCAGCTTCAAACCAATTTCAATGAGATTTCACGTAATTAAATGTATAACTCTACATATGTCAGAATTTATTTTTCAGTTTGCGTAGCTCTATTAAATCCACTTTAATTAATAACTATTTAAATAAACACTATTTTAGTAATATTTCAAAAGCAAGGTGTAGATATTTTTAGCTCAAAAAGACACTTTTATTTAAAGAAATTAATATACTTAAGTTCAATCAAATGGGACCTCTGGACCATTCTGCTGCGAAATTACATAATCTTGTGTATTAAGGGTTAACTATGATTAAAATACACAATTTTATTTATTTTTAGATAACCAAGCATTGAGCTGCTGGATAGCGCTTATCGTTTCGTTGGTTCTTCTAATATTGCTAGGCTGCTCCAATTCACTGTTGGTACGTGGCGTTTACATCGATGCCGAAGAACCTAATGGAAAATGTGTAGTCTTGCCCTGCTATTACCTTCGACTTATCTTTCAAGCGGAAAAATTAAAGAAGATTAATAAAAAAATACAAATGACTGATAAGCCCGAGAAGTACGAGTGCGTTGAAAATAACCATAATATTGTCACCATTAGCAGTATTGTAGATGGAAGTAGTCGAAAGGAGAATTACCATTCAGAGGTAATTTTTATAGCCCATTATCTATTATAGTATCGTAAAGTTCTAAAAAATATCAAAATAAGATAGTCCCTGAGTCTCAGCCCTCAGCTAAAATTGAAAATGTAGTGAAATAATTCATGGCACTTTCCTTTAGTCCACACGCTATATGGCTTCATCAGATTTTGAGAGGGATACACTCTTATTTTCAACTTCTCAAAAATATTAATTTCTAATAAAATCTAACGCTCTTGAGACCGTCAAATTTAAAATCAAGTGAAGGTAGAGCACAAGCAATGCAAAACATAGGGAAATATTTCACAGCAAATGATTGAATCATTTCATATCAGCGGGGTTGGGTTATATAAACTAGGAAAGGAAAACTAAATGTTATATTCATGTTGCTTTAATAGTTTAATTATTGTTTAGTAAACTATTCGAAAATGGCATGGTAATGTCTTGATGAATTCACAAAGAGTTTAAACTCCGAATCTATATTTAAAGTCTGCTGAATGCGGATCTTAATGTCTGAATCCAGACTCTAAAGTCTCATTTCATAATTTTAGTCTCAATTTTATTTAAACTAGTTTATGCTGTAATGAAATACTAGTTGTTCGCTAACTGTATGCTACTTTTCATAACCATAAGAAATTTTTTTTAGTAAATGATGTTCGTTTTGAGACTAGTTTTTTTCTTTACGGTTTTTTTTCTTCAGGGAGTAGGTTGTTTCACTTAATAACAATAATTTTTTGGGGCGCCAGAGTTCCTAGAGACAATGCGAACTGAATATAAATACTTAAATATAAATAAATATAAAGATAAATATATCAGAAATTTGCCCTTACAATTCGCAATGTCTCACAGACCTTTATCCTGTATATAATTGATGAAATTATTTGAAATGAAGTTTACTAATGAATAAATTGACTTAGTAATGAAAATTAAAATTAATGTGAAAGATTGAAAAAAATTAATTGTGAAAGATTAAAAAATACAATTGGTCTTTACAATATGTTTATCTTCTGACTGACTAATACTTAGCTGCGTCCAATTATTCTGTAACCATGCGATCGTATTGGGACCTCCACTGGAACTGTTTCTGCCTGTTCTGTTCCCAAGTTAGTATCTGTTGGGTTTATCGAGGACTTATTTGGTTCACGAAGTATTGGTTCCCTCAGATTGGTTTGGTACAGCAAGGTGTTTTCTTCAATCAGTCGTGCAGATTTATAACATGAAAGGACAAATAAACTAGTCTTAGACCAATGTATATTGCTAATTAAATAATATTCAAGGAAATATCATGTGAGCATCAGTGACAATGTTACACATATGATGAAGCAATCTACAAATTAAAAATTCACTGGTAAAAGCAGATATAATCAGAAACGTAAATTACAATGTTAAATTGAGCAGACAACAAGCAAAAATTATAAATAATTTCTGTTACTCAAGATATCCTTTTCTTTACTTTAAAATATAAAATGTCGATTGAAATATAAAAGTCAAAAGGAAATAATGGAATGACGTTCCAATTCAGTGACTCTCGGTAAATTTAAATAAAAGGTAACTTTAAATTTAATAATAGATATAGAAATAGAGGTACAACCTCTAACAACGAGTCTTATAACTCAAAATAGGTAATTACTATTACTTTTATTTAGGCCCTTGGCACATAAACGAAAATTGAGCGCAATTGCGCCTCAATTTAATTAAAGATAAAGATAATATAATCACTACCTCGCATTCGAGATAGAAATTTAGATAACAGATAAAACCAGATAAATTTACATATACGAGATTAACAACCTCTCATAAATGCAAAGTAATGGGTACATCAGGATTGAGACTAGATAGGGCGAGTGCTAATAGTTATATGCTTGATGTAACAAATAAACTGAAAATGTAAATTAAATGAACCTGAAAAGAAAAAATATTAAAACCAGCAATAATATGAGGGAAAATTCGGAGAAATTCTACTAAAAATTCAACTTACCACCTTTGCAGGAATATATAGAATTTACTCCGAGAATTAACCCAAATAATTATGTTCAATTTGAATGAAAATACGTAAAAAATGTGTGTGACCACTGAACGATAAAATTATTACGATCTCCCTAAATTTGGACTAAGCCTCTTTCAAATTACATGAATTTGATTAATGAGAGACGCAAATATTTACCAATATATCGGTAATATTACCCAAAAGGTCACGAAAATAATTAAAAAATATTGAAGATGTAAGCTACTCAAAAGTGAACTATAAAAATGCTAAATTCTTGCTTTAGTGAAATAAGACTAAGCTAATCATAAACAAATATTAATTATGTATTTAAAAATGAAAGAATTAGTTAAAACTATTGCAAGATGAATTATATATTTCAAGATTGAAAAACTAGCACTCACCCGTCAACGTCTCAACACAAGATAACCTTTCCGTATTCAAAATTCAAGACGTTGGACAAAATTATGTTTGCCGATGTTTTATTGGCTAATTTATAACATGTGATTAACACTATAAACCACATAGCACAAAGTAATAAAATTATTCCATATTAAATATAGTAACCTATAGTAAAATGAATTCACGAATCGTAGCTACAAAATAGCGTACTAGCGTTTCTAAAATCGTTATTCGCACGAAATAAACCCATTCGTGAATAGATGTCACTGGCGACTTAAATATTAAATATCTGAATCATTTGCAATTGATTGGAATTTTAGTGTAGCGGAATAAGCATATATTCCTTTACAATGCTAGAGATTTGATGTCTGAATTAAGAGTTTGAAACCCGAATTTGGAGCTCTAATCTCAACTAGTTGTTCAGAGTTTAAAGCCTGACTTCTGTATTTGGAGTTTGGAATCAGATTTGTAATTGAGGTTTCGAAGTCTGTATTTTTCTTCGGTATGTTTAATGATTGTAAAATATTTGTTTCAGAATGTTTGAAGATGTTCGTAGGAGGTCAAGGGAAGGTGTATATATGAGTTCGATGGTTTGCGCCCAAGAAAGATATTTTCCAATATTGCCAGATTTATACAAGATTTTAATATACTGACTTAATGTAAATTAGAGAGTTTTATTTGAGTAAGCTTAGATTTTTAAGAAGTTTACAAGTTAAACAAGCACTGCTTCCGTACGTATATCTGAAACAACACATTTCCCTGCCATTATATTTATTCGATTGCAATTATTGTGAAATTCGCATGCATTATCTAAAAACGCAACATCAGCTCCTGAAACAGCAGCCTGAAAACAGGAAGTTTTTTTAATACATAGTTTTAGTAGATAATTTACAAGTTAAACATGAACTGCTCATGAAATTTGCTGATTTTCCTTCCATTATGCATATTTATTCAATTGCGATTATTGTGATATTCGTATGCATTATCTAATATCTCAATATAAGCTTTTTCTAGTTCATCCTGAAAACAGGAAATGAATTTCATGGAAAGTTTTAATAGATAATTTACAAGTTAAACATGTATTGCGCATGCACACATATCAGAAATTACACATTTCCCTTCTATTATATTAATTCAATTGCGGTTATTGTAAAATTCGCGTGCAGTAGGTAATAACGGAACATCAGCTGTTTCTAGCTCAACATCAATACAGGAAATGCGTTTAATAGAAAGCTTTAATAGATAATTTACAAACCAACTATACATAGCGCACGCACCTATATCAGAAGTAACACATTTCCCTTCCATCTAAAAACGGAGCATCAGCTGGTTCTATATCTATATCTGGAATAATAGATTTTCTTCTCATTATATTTATTTAATTGCGATTATTGTATGAATTGTGCATGCATTATCTAAAAACGCAAAATCAGCTGCTTCTAGCTCAAACTGAAAACAGAAAACCATTAGACAATTTTCTATTAAGAAATTTTAAATAGATAATTGACAAGCCGAACATGAACTGCTCACGCACGTATATAACGAGTACGGAAATATTTCGAAACAGACTTTCACAGGAGTCATTCTGTTTCAAATCAAATTCCGAAGATGAGTATTTGTAAACCAGTTTTTCCCCGTCGGAAGAAGATTCACTAATAACTTTTCTCTCCCCTTCTCTATTTTCTTTTGTTCAATTTGTGGTTACATTTTCTTCAATTTTTTTTCCAATTTCATCTCGTTCCAGAGTATTCGTTGCTAGTTGGTTTTCTTACTGGAGCCTTCGGGAACAATCTTATTTTGAATGGGGATATTGGTATAATCTTGCTTGTGCTCGTTTTCGACTTGAATTTGGGCCTCCGTGAATGCCTGTGTAGAAGGGCCTGGCTTCTGTGATACATATATACATTTTTATTCTGAAATCAATTTGACGCTGAACATTGTTAGAGTCTTTTTCTGTTGGAGGCGTTAGCCTATCTGTAACGAAGTCTTCTTCGCCAAAAACATTTTTGTCGATAGACCATAGCGGAATCCAGATTTTATATTGGAGGGAGTTGCAGGTCGATCCTAAAGCTTTCATGCACATTGGAGCCATATCATAAATTGAGGCCTGCCCTAGATGAGATAGCGCCCAGTCATCTGCTCCTTGGGTGCATCAATTGCAGGAACAGAAAAATGGGATTCGTGATTATCTATTTTGATAATGACTTGCCGTTCTCCAGGACATCGAACGTGAGCTTCAAAGTGTTTTAAAACTTTTAAACAATTATCACTGGTCATATCCGGAGGAATGGACTAAGCCGGTTGCACTATACTTTTCTGGACTACCACGAAGTATTCGATGTTGGCCAAACTGAAAGAAGTGCTATTCTACATCCTTGGAGGATTTCCGCACTCGGCTGATGCCGCTTGCTAAATAACCTCCTCCGATTGAAAACTAGTACTTTCGACAGTTGCTATGTAATATACTATTTCTATACTCGTGTTGAGAAATTGATGTCAACACGCGTGTGAATCTATAAAAGGTGCTTTTGCATCATTTTTATAGTTGAACTTAGGAAAAATGGTAAATATTGCTCGTGTGAAAGTACACACGTGTTATGTAATATGCTATTTACCAATTCCTGAAGTTACTATGGAAACGAGTTTGTGTTATTGTTGGAACATTGGAAATTTTAAACGACATTCTCACAATTGTATTAACGCAAGTCTTTAAAACAAAATAAAACGTTGTAGAATGCTAGACCATTATCCAAACTTGGGCAGTGTTAATAACCAAGGAAAAGTTACTTAAAAATGAACAATACTATTCTAAAAAAATCACAAATGCTAAAAATGGCACTAAAATTAAACCATATTTTTTGGGTACAACCATTTTCCTAATTACGCTTTTTTAACTGGTAGTATATGTACTGATGACACTGTCAAAAAATAGCGACAAAATAGTGTGTATGGCAACCACTTGGCCATGTGAAACTGCAGAAGGAGAAAGCAGAATGAGAATATCCAGTTTCCGGGAAAATGTTCAAAAATTTAGTTATTATCGGGCATTGGATCAAGATAAAAGAACTAATTTACGAGAGCTATATAAGATCATACATGCTACCTGCATGCAAAAAGTAAATCGGAAAATATACTTATCATTTGACAAATTACAAAAAATAGATTTAGACGGTTCGAGACCTGGCAATACCGAGCTAAATACTTTCAAAATCAAAGATTTACCGAGAAACCGGAAGTTGTAAGATTAATAATTGACGAAATTGGTTCGAAAATAAACTCAGATTAATATTAGCGGTGACATCCTGACCGACAAATTAACCTTTGTCGAGTAATTTAACTAATAAAGGAGGAAACTGCCTCTTGTTAATTTGCTAATTCGTTTATGCGTCGTTTGACGACGAGATTTAACTTCTACACTTATACGAGGTGACTAGAAAATGTTTACCAACGATTCCAACGTGTTTTTAGATTATTGAAAAGTATTTTTGAACAGATTGGGTCAATTTGGCAACAAAAGTACCCTTCGACACTAGATGGGATGTTGGTAAAATAATGTACAAATTTGGAGGATTTTCGCACTCGGTTAAACTAGGATCATGGCAGTGGCGTGTCGTATAGGGGCCAAAGGGAGCGAATGCCCCCTCCGCCCTTCCGCCTCTAGGTGACCGGGCGCCCCATGCTTCACGAATTAATTTAATTCTCTCAAATCTGTAAAAACCAGACGGTTGGCGCTATAATTATTTTTTGTATGTATCATAATACATGTTCCAGTTTTTATTTAATGCACTATTTTTTGTAAATAAATAATACATAATTATTTATTTTTTGTAATATAATGTCCCTTGTCCCTTCTCACTCTTCTAGAAAATAATATTGGCAATATTCGTTATAATAGGTAGTGTACAGAATTATTTAATATTAAATTCGTGACAAGTTAATAAAATTCGAAAACCTTACTTCATCAGTCGAAAGAACGCGTCAAAATTAGTCAAAAACTATTATAATATCGAGGGTCAAATAAATGTTTTGGAGTGTGGCATCTGGCACCCGCCGAAATTTTTCTCCTCCAGCGCTTCTAGCTGCCACGAAAGGCGTAAACACGGGGGTTGGGGTGGGTAGAGTAGAGGGGGTAATTACCACCCCCCTTCCCAGAACTTGATGTGTAAATTAATTTTGCGTTAAAAAAGTTCGGCAGTTTTTTGTCAGGTTTTAAAAATTATTATTCTGAAAAACCTAAATAATCTAATTATTATTCATTAACGTGGTAATACGGACGGGCGGATAAAGAATAAAGAATGCATTTTATTTGGGTATTTTGGGTTAGTCAATTAGTTCCGTATTCGGTTGTTAGTTGCGTTTGTCGTTTTTCAAATTTATATAATTAATAAATTATTTATATAATTAATAACAGACGGTCAAGTGATAAAGGGTGCTGTTAACTATTAAAAATAAGTAGGTAAATATTAAAATATTTTATATATTTTTATTTAAAAACGAAATAACTATATACTTATTACAACTACATAATTAGAATTTTTAATTATTGAATTCTTTATTTGATTTAATGTAAATAACATTCATCGTCATGTTTATGTTTTTTAATCGTTTCCCTATTCGCCTGATTCTTGAATAGTTAATACATTGGTCACCCTACGACCTTTTTGTTTTTTAACGATTTTAATGACTTTTGGGCGAAAATTGGGCGTGGCACCCCGAAATTTTTCCGGCGGCGCGCTTTTCCCCGTTTGCCCCCTTCGCCCTTCGACCCACGACACGCTATTGGATCATGGGGATGCAGTCTGGGAGGCGCTAAGTGGTTTTCCCAAATCACGTTCCGCTTCCGCGCTGGTGTTCCCGGCTTCCACTGTAGGAATATATGGACATGATGGTGCTTCCAGGATCAAAATATTCCGGAAGTAAACTTCCCGGCCATTCGGATCTCCGGACGCTGGGTGGCCCTGGGAGCCCTTCATTCCGCATTTCACAGATATCAAAGATTCCGAACCAATTTAGAATAGATTTCTCCAACATAAGAGGCCTAAATACAAACATAAATTCGGTACACCAACATCTACACCCAAATAGACCACACATTCTAGCCCTTACAGAAACACAAGTATGTTCTACAACAACAACAACAGTGAAGTACCCATATCCTGGTTACGCCCTACATACCCGATTTAGACATAAGTTCGGAATATGCCTTTTTGTACGAAGCGACCTTTCATGTGACCGCGAGGAAACACACGAACCGAACAACCTTGACGTTATGTGGCTCAAGTTCACCGCCAAGGGATTAACCAAGTTTATATGTTGTCTCTATCGCCCTCTGAGCGATAGAGCCTGCAATAGTATATTATTATAAAATATGCTGTTTTTTCTTCAAATGTCGACAAATTAATGCAAAAAAAGTCTCTTTTTAATAGTAAAAATAATTATTATTAAAGATAAGTAGATTCGCAAGGCGGCTTAGACCGGTGCGGTGTCGGTGAATAGGCACAGGTTGTTGCTATAGTAATGAAACATAAAGCTGTCAGTGGACACTGTCAACAATAATTATATTTTTAAAATTGCGTCTTCGATTGCATTTTAATTCCGTATTGATAAGCAGTTATTGAGTAAGTTCGATTAAATAATAACCAATTTGTTCCTAAATTAGTGATTTTTAGAAATGCAATCACAAATTGAGTGATAAATACAAATTTTAGTTTAATAACTCTTGAGTTGTTGACGCTTATTTTGATGTTTGTTTGTATTGTATCTATGTTACTATGACAACACTTTTACCTCCGCCGGCGGAAAAGTGAAAAGTAAAGCTCCAGCGGAGGAAAAACGAAACTTCACTGCCGCCTACACAGTCGAGTAATGACGGATTTACTGACGTTTGAAGAAAAAAGCTTTTTTCTTTGACAGTGCCCACTGACAGCTTTATGCTACATTACTATAGCAACAACCTGAACCCACTTATCTTTAATAATAATTATTATTACTATTATAAAGAGACGTTTTTGGATTAATTTATCGACATTTGAAGAAAAACCAGCATATTTTATTTGGAGGAAAAGTTACTTTTCATGACTTGCTCTCTATTACCAGCCTCACTCCGTTCGGCTGTTAAACACGAGCGCGCCCTGAAAAGTATTACTTTTCCTCCATATAAAATAATATACTATTTCTCAACACTAGCTACCACTTTTGACTCAATACAAGTCGATCACCCCAGTTCAGAAATAATCGTTCTGGGAGATTTCAATGCTCACAACACAAACTTTCTCAAACATCACAACTAGACCGACAACGAAGGTAGAGAAGCTGAAGCATTTGCCATCAGCTGCGGGCTTACTCAACTTGTAGACGAACCAACTCGAATATCAGAGAGGGGCGAATTCGCCGCCCTCCTGGATCTTTTTCTAACCACCAATCCTGACCAGTACAAAATTACAGTTGGTCCGCCACAAACTTATTACAACGGTATGTGAATTGCCACTCATACAGAAGCTCCCACCATTGCCTCGCAAAATCTGGCATTATAATTCTGCAAACTGGGACGATCTAAGGGAGTTCTACCTAGATTTTCCTTGGCTCGACGTCTGCTTTGGCACTGACGACCCGTCAGTCTGCTGCGAAGAGATCAAGCAAGTAATCTCCTCAGGAATGGAAGCATACATCCCAAATTCCATCAAGTTACCATCAAAAGGAAAGCCCTGGTTCGACAGAAGATGCGAAAGAGCTGTAGGTAGGAAACAGCAAGCCTACAAGTACTGGCATCAACATCAGACCGCTGAAAATCGCAATTATTTTGTCGAAGCGAGAAACGAATGCAAACGTGTGATCGACGAAACTAAGGACAAACACATTCAAAAGATCAGGAATAAACTTTTGCAATGTCCCAGTGGTTCCAGGAATTTCTGGTCGGTAGGAAAGGCAGTAAGTAACAACTTTACAAAAACGTCTCTCCCACCTTTGACGGACGAACGTGGCATAACGGCGACTACAGCCAAGCAAAAAGCAAACATGCTCGCTAAAATGTTTTCATCGCACTCTACCTTAGACGTCCCCCAAGGCAAGACTCTCCCCACCATATCGAAGATCAACACTACCATGGCCAAAGTCAAGTTCATCATCATGATATTCGCAAAATCCTTAAAGAACTAGATGCGCAAAAGGCATTAGGAACGGACGGAATACCTGCCATCGTGCTAAAGAACTGCGCCAACGAAGTAACACCCGTTTCTTCCAGGCTTTTTTCTTTTTCTTACGGAAAATGGATTTACCCATCCTCTTGGAAAGTCGCTCGAGTACAACCTGTTCCAAAAAAAGGCAAGAAAACCACGCCCTCAAACTATCGCCCAATTGCCTTGCTTCCAATAATCTCCAAAGTCATGGAACGTGTAGTCAACCAGCAACTACTCAAGTACCTCGAGAACAACAGAATAATCAGCGATAATCAATACGGCTTTCGCAAAGAGAGATCGACAGGAGATTGGCCTATGTCACTCATATATGGAGTATAGGGCAATTGAAAACTACGGAGAGTCTCGAGCGATTGCGTTGGATATTTCAAAGGCATTCGACAGAGTTTGGCATGACGGACTGCTCAACAAACTGCCAGCCTCTCTCTGCAGCTGGCTGGCCAGTTTCCTTAAAAACCGATCCCTACACGTTGCAGTCGATCGACACATCTCGTACACATTCACCATCAACGCGGGCGTGCCTCAGGACGCAATCCTTTCACCAACTCTGTTCCTCATCTATATTAATGACCTGCTGATAGAAACGAATAATCCTGTTTACAGTTTTGCAGATGCCAGTACCCTTGTCTCCCACTTTAGATCAGAAAAACCCCTTACCAGCGACTGAGACTCACCACCGCAGACCGCAGACAGGAGCAGATTACAGCTATTAATCAAGACCTGGAGAAAGTTCAAACTTGGGGTGACCGAAATTTGGTCCATTTCAATGCAGCAAAGACCCAAGCAGCAACGTTTACCAAGAGGGCCAATACAGCGGGCCCTGACATCATTATGGCAGGATCGACCATTCCTTCATCCTCGTCAATCGGACTGCTGGGTGTCTCGGTCAACAGCAATATGTCATGGCATGATCATGCTGCTAACATCGCAAAATCAACCTCCCAGAAGCTTGGTGCGCTATTTCGCAACAAAAAACTCTATACACCGCAGCAGTTGCTCTTGCTGTACAAAGCGCAAATAAGACCGTGCTTAGAATATTGCTAACATATCTGGGGTGTCGCACCAAAGCACACCCTAAAGCTGCTGGATTCCATTCAGAAGAGAGCTGTGCGTCTCGTCGGCAACCCGGAGTTGACCCGGAATCTGGATGGTCTGGAACACCACAGACATGTGGCCGAGATGTCTCTGTTTTACAGATACTTTCACGGCCGATGTTCCCAGGATTTGGCCCGCATCATCCCGCCCCTGGCAACTCCTGTCAGACAGTCACGACAAACGGCAGGAGCGCACCAGTTCGTCGTACAACTACAAATACCTAGAACATCGCTTTACAAGAACTCCTTTGTCTGGCGAACTGCATCACTGTGGAACTCACATCCAGGACATCTGTTTCCCACTAATTACAACCTACAACTATTCAAGAACCGTGGCAATCAACATCTTCGCACACACACCGCTCGTCGAGCGCCATAGGATCTCCCTTTAGTGTGTGAGCCACTGCCATAAAAAAAAATTATTATATTTCACAAATTCACAAAACCGCAATCAAATTTTATCAAGAATGAACAACAGTTTACCCCGGGCAGCCGATGCCGTGACGCTTTAAAATGAGAAAATGGCCGCTCCAACCTGCAACACAGAACCAGTGTTGCCACATGAAAAATCTAAAGACTCCTGATTAATGACAAAATAACAACTTTTATTCGCAAAAAGTGATCAAACTAGTTTAAAAGAGAAGAACCTAATAAAAAAAATCAAGCGATTTTATGAAAAATTATTGCATAAATTGAAAATGAAATAAAAAATTACTATAAATTGAAATGCGTCCGAATAAAAATTAAATTATTTGTTATATGTATAATGAAGATTATAAAGCAATTTCTATTAAACAGTTTTGATGGTATTTTAATTGCCACATATCACTAATAATTGCAATACACCTACAAACATTACCAAAATATCCAAATTTCGGATAAAATACCTATAAATGGCAACACTGTAGACCTTTACTGTTGTCGTTCCATTTCGTTTGTTCAAGGTCAAGAATCAACAAACACAAAGTGCTCATGAGGCTTTAAAAAAAACGTCTTAAAGACGTTCATCTGAATCAACTTTAAGACGTCTTCTGAGAGAAGTATTAAAGATGTCGTGTTTAGGTCTTCAGAAGTTCAGGCATAACAATTCGTTCGGGATTTCCTATAACTTGCTTAGTGAACAACCATCATCGCCACATTTTATTCTGAAATTGAACTCCCTTTAGGCACGACGCGACGCGTTAGAGAGCTGAGCGAGCTCTTCGAGTGCACATGTGCGAATGAGTCTTGTGGAGCTGTCAACAGTAAAACGGTTATATTTCACTTAACGCATGGCCCTCCGCTCGCTTCACTCGCTAAGGGGGCTCAATGAACAGGAACTAACCCAAGGCATACCAAAAATCAGGATAAAAAAAAACGCAGTACGACAATCCAATCAGAAGTTGAAGTACATTGTATATAGAAGCTAAGGAGAGACTTAGTAGGTGTTTTTAAGTGACTTTCCCTCTGTTTGAAGATAAACTGCTCATCGATTGAACGTTGCTCGTCAATTGGTTAATATATTGTACATAGTAGTTTATTGTGGACATTAAGGTAATATTTATGCTTTTATTATTACTTGTATATTACTGTATTTCATCTCAGTGTTCTCAGTTAATCAAGCTCACACTGGAGTGGTTACGTAGGAACTTTAACAAACATTTAACTGTGTTTAGCTGCAAGGTTGTATTTATAACTGTACATTTTGTTAGGATTATACTTGATTATACAGTTCTTTAGTCTTTATAAGTATTGTTATTCTGATATTGTGTGAAGTCGATACCTAGCACCGACAGAAATTGTCAATATTCTAGTACCGGCAGAATTAGATAGGTACTTTAAATCTTTATATTTGTTCAGTTACGAGCTTTAAGTTGTTTTCAAGTAAAATAACATATTAAAACATTCATATAAAGGTTTTTGTTTTATTTTCAAATTCACTTTAGAACTAGCCCCTATGGTAATTTATACTGCCCATGTGCAGTCTCTGTTTGTTTAGAAAATCGACCAAGATCGAATCTACAATGAAGTCTTAGCCAAGTTGCTCTGCTGTTCCAACAAGTGATGATAATACCTGTTTACCTACTATCCAAATAAGGCTAATCCGCAGAAGTATGAAGACGGCGAAGTGGAAAAATCCGAGGAAAATAATTAAAGAAGTTACCCAGCGCCTAAGACGAACTCTTTTCCCTTTTAAAAAATAGTCAGTTTAATGTTATTTGGGCCGAGGAGCAAAAGTAATTTTTGTATAAATTTTGCAGAAAGGCAACTTTACGGCCCACACAATTTTTAAGGTCGACGAAACATCGTGTGTACAGTTCCTGGCTGAGACTCGAATATATTTCGAAAAAAGCGCGAAAACAAGTTCCTCGGGTAACATAACTAAGCTCCTTCATTGATCCGCACATCATCAAGAAGGGTTTTTGTACAACCCGTGTTAATTTTTAGCAGAAAAAGGATAAACACGGAACTGATGAATCGAGCGCCACTTGGAACTATATTCCAGTTGGATGAAACTATAAAGCCGTTTTAAGAAGAACCCGTTCTGATCATTTTAGATGGACATTTCACCCATTTTAAAAATATATACGTCCGTCATCGGGACAAAGGCAAGAGAGTATTATAACATATATTATACCTCCCCCACACACGACACATAAGGTTCAGCCCTTAGATGTTGGAAACTGGATCCAATATAAACGTCTATATACCAATCTTTGGGATTTTTTTTTGTCAGAATCATATATGAAGACAACACTATCAAGCCACGCAATAAATGGTTTTTTAAAGATACTGGAATAATACCATTTAATCTCAACATACGTTCGGACGCAGAATTCGCTGCCGCAGAGGTTACCGGTGAGCGCCATGAACGTGGTCAGGAAGCACTACAAAAAAAAACTTGTAAACCTCTGGAAGTCGGTTTTTCACGTAGTTCCCCTATTCCAGGACCAAACACATGACCAGATACGCCTCCTATTTTAAAAAATATTTCAAACCAAGTAGAAGTTGACGCATAGAGTTCCTTTAGTGTAACTCCTGCTGTTTGTCATCAACTGCTTAAAATAAAGGGAAAGAGAGCTGCTCAAAAAGAAAGTCAATCGGTACCGTGCTATTTACGAGTACCCCATACAAAACTTGCTTGAGGAAAAGTAAAGGAAGAAAACTAACATAGAACTAAAGAAGAATAAAAAGAACGAGTCAAACTCAGTTGGAATAAAGTTAAATCAAAGAAAGATCCTAAGAAAAAAGTAGTGCAGGAATGGGACGAGACGAGTAAGGACAGCGATGAATCAGAATAGGAGGAATGCATCTTTTGATGTGACAAATACTATCGTTTTTCAAAAGGCGAAAGGTGGGTCAGGTATAGCAAGTGCCTAAAATGGACTCACGACCAGTGTGTTAACGAGAATAACTGGGATTTCTTGTGTGAGTTTTAGCTGGGCGGAGATAATTAACTACTAGAATATATGATATGTCAGAATAACCGGATTTTAGACTGAATCTTAATGACACAGTGCGCGAGCGAAAAGCCCAGGCCATTATGGACCTTAGAGTTGCAATGGTCAGCACATTTTATTATTAGCGGACCATGATACAATTGTATCATGTTAGCGGACCATGCAGTCCGACAGACTTTTGTCTCCCACCTATTCGGCTCTAAGCAGTGCCCGCAGTTTACAGGAACGTAAGCTTTGCTTTAGTAGTGTAGAGGTGCAGGGTGCAGCTCACAGAAGCGCTGCAGGTTCTTGGGGGATACCCGTTTAATGTACTCAAGTCGAATCTACGATACCTAGATCTGCAAAATTCTAAGGCAAGTGATTTTAAAAGTTAGTTACAGTGTCTTAAAGTGTTGAAAGAAATTAAGCTAAACTAAGAACACTTAAATAATTACCTATTGAAATAACCAAAGCTAATCAGAAATTAAAACACAACACCGCTCTTAAAGAATTTTATTGTAAAACAGGGACCAAGACCTATCAACAATTCAAACCAACCGAAAGGAGATGCGTGTTTTAGTAATCGGGTACAGTGTAAATCCATTAAGTCTTTGACAAATAGATATTGCTGTTGTTTTACCGAAGTGCCTTATTGATCAACTTTTCTCACCTGGCGTAGATTGATCCCTAATTGTAGCTACATAACCTGCACGCTAACCAAGGCGTGGCGTCACGAAATACAGTATGCAAGTCGTCATAAAGCAAGTAAACTATAATAGCGTCTTCAGACAGCAGTCTGTTTTCAGTTTTTCTGTCGGCAATAATTCAGTTATTTCGCATGGCCCTCCGCTCGCTCCGGGGAGCAACCAAGCAAAACCAAACCAAACTAACCCAAGGCATGCCCAAATCAAGAAAAAAAAAAAACGTTTTACAAACATAATTTTAAAAAGAATTAGACACATAGCTTGGCACTAACCCAAACACACTATCTAATCTCAAGAATCGTAAATTTATGATTCTTGATCTAACCCCCCTTGTCTGACTAGGGATGGCAACGATATATCCATGTGTTAAAAAAATCGATACAGTGGAAGAGCATCATCGATGTTCGATATGAACCAATGCATTGATATATCGGGCCAATGCATGTATCGATTTTAAGTGCATGTCGTTGAAAAGCTCGTAACGAGTCACGACTCCTTTCAGAAGCATCCAAACTAACCCAAACTCACCCGCCGAAGCGCAATATCAATATCATATCGTATTTTTTTGTACTGTGGTCACGAGTCAGCTAATGCCACCTAGTGCACCCTGTAACACTGAAAATTTGTAACATTTTTAAAAAGTGCTGTCACCTTCTCAGGGGATTCACCGGATTCAGACAATAAAACGTGCAGTCACCTTCTCGAGGATTCACCGGGTTCAAGCTGTATTGTATGTTTCCCTTTCCTTGTCTAAGAACATCCAATATAGCCTGAATCCGGTGAATCCCCGAGAAGGTGACTGCACTTTTTACAAGATTTTTCGATTGTTCATAATTTCGTCGCGTTCTGGCGTGGTACATTAAATAAATAAATAAATATTTATTTATGTACCT
>MU186556.1:38388-84996 GCA_016904865.1 Pissodes strobi | reverse complement strand
TTATTATTATTATTATTATTATTATTATTATTATTATTATTATTATTATTATTATTATTATTATTATTATTATGTCAGATATCATCGAACCAATTAGTTACAATTTGCAGCATTTTTTATAAGAATATTTCATAAAAACCAGCTGCAAACTATACTTACAATTAAAAAAAACATACGCAAAATAATGCACGAGTTCTGAAACGTGGGGTTTCGTACACCCCAAAGCACTTTAAGTCTCTATGTCGCGGCTACTGAACGTTAACTGACTACGTCTAACATTTTAATGCAATATTTAGACTGTTCTAAGAAGGTACTAGGAGTTGGGGAATTGTAGACGCGCGATTAAGAAAATGCCGATTGCTTTGGGGTGTGTCACACCCCACAAGGGTTAATGGATTTTCCAAGTCCTGACTGCTGAACGGTCTCTACGTTTCGACTTTCGACCACCGTTTCGACACTTTCAGCACGATAAACGTAACGATACAAATCACAAAGTAATACAAACTATCAGAGATTTATTATATTTCACAAATTCACAAAACCGAAATCAAATTTTATCGAGAATGAACAACAGTTTACCCCGGGCAGCAGGTGCCGTGACGCTTTAAAATGAGAAAATGGCCGCTCCAACCTGCAACACAGAACCATTGTTGCCACATCAAAAATCTAAAGACTCCTGATTAATGACAACTGTATGACTGTATTAGCAGGCAGGAACGTCAAACTGGTGAGAGCAGTTTGATTACGGGGAGTGACGCCCCCGCCATTCCAAGTTGCCACGGGATGTGGCCCATCAAATCCCATCGTCCTCCTCCAGGCTGGAGAACACTAGAGTACAAAGTCTGGAGCCGATCACTGGGGAGTGATCCAACAAACCCCATTTTTACCCCTGTCAGACTAGGGACCGCCAGAGCAATGAATCTGAGGCCGATGCTTCCAGTGGAAGTGGCTCCAGATGGTAGATGCATACGCCTACTCACATCGTCCGGTGAAAGACCACCCCACCAGGACTGGGAGGCGCTAAGTGGTTTTCTCAAATCACGTTCCGCTTCCGCGCTGGTGTTCCCGGCTTCCACAGTAGGAATATATGGACATGATGGTGCTTCCAGGATCAAACTCTTCCGGAAGTAAACTTCCCGGCCATTCGGATCTCCGGGCGCTGGGTGGCCCTGGGACCCCTTCATTCCGCATTTCACAGATATCAAAGATACCGGACCAATTTAGAATAGATTTCTCCAACATAAGAGGCCTAAATACAAACATAAATTCGGTACACCAACATCTACAAGCAAATAGACCACACATTCTAGCCCTTACAGAAACACAAGTATGTTCTACAACAACAACAACAGTGAACTACCCCTATCCTGGTTACGACTTACATACCCGATTTAGACATAAATTCGGAATATGCCTTCATGTGACCGCGAGGAAACTCACGAACCGAACAACCTTGACGTCATGTGGCTCAAGTTCACCGCCAAGGGATTAACCAAGTTTATATGTTGTCTCTATCGCCCTCCGTGCGATAGAGCATACAAAACTTTTTCTCCACACTAGCTACCACTTTTAACTCAATACAAGTCGATCACCCCAGTTCAGAAATAATCGTAATGGGAGACTTCAATGCTCACAACACAAACTGGCTCAAACATCACAACAAGACCGACAACGAAGGTAGAGAAGCTGCAGCATTTGCCAGCAGCTGCCGGCTTACTCAACTTGTAGACGAACCAACTCGAATCTCAGAGAGGGACGAATTCGCCGCCCTCCTGGATCTTTTTCTAACCACCAATCCTGACCAGTACAAAATTCCAGTTGGTCGGCCATTAGGTACTTCCGACCACAAACTTATTACAACGGCATGTGAATTGCCACTCATACAGAAGGACCACCATTGCTTCGCAAAATCTGGCATTACAATTCTGCAAACTGGGACGATCTAAAGGAGTTCTACCTAGATTTTCCTTGGCTCGACGTCTGCTTTGGCACTGACGACCCGTCAGTCTGCTGCGAGGAGATCACGCAAGTAATCTCCTCAGGAATGGAAGCATACATCCCAAATTCCATCAAGTTACCATCAAAAGGAAAGCCCTGGTTCGACAGAACATGCGAAAGAGCTGTAGGTAGGAAACAGCAAGCCTACAAGTACTGGCAGCATAATCAGCCCGCTGAAAATCGCAATTATTTTGTCGACGCGAGAAACGAATGCAAACGTGTGGTCGACGAAACTAAGGACAAACAACAATCAAAGGATCAGGAATAAACTTTTGCAATGTCCCATTGGTTCCAGGAATTTCTGGTCGGTAGGAAAGGCAGTAAGTAACAACTTTACAAAAACGTCTCTCTCACCTTTGATGGACGAACGTGGTATCACGGCGACTACAGCCAAGGAAACAGCAAACATGCTCGCTAAAATGTTTTCATCGCACTCTACCTTAGACGTCCCCCAAGGCAAGACTCTCGCCACCATATCGAAGATCAGCACTACCATGGCAGAAGTCAAGTTCATCACCATGTTATTCGCAAAATCCTTAAAGAACTAGATACGCAAAAGGCATCAGGACCGGACGGAATACCTGCCATCGTGCTAAAGAACTGCGCCAACGATCTAACACCCGTTTTTTCCAGGCTTTTTTCTTCTTCTTTCTTTCTTATGGAAAAGGGATTTACCCATCCTCTTGGAAAGTCGCTCGAGTGCAACCTGTTCCAAAAAAATGCAAGAAAACCACGCCCTCAAACTATCGCCCAATTGCCTTGCTTCCAATAATCTCCAAAGCCATGGAACGTGTAGTCAACCAGCAACTACTCAAGTACCTCGAGAACAACAGAATAATCAGCTATAATAAATACGGCTTTCGCAAAGAGAGATCGACAGGAGATATATGGAGTAGGGCAATTGAAAACTACGGAGATTCTCGAGCGATTGCGTTGGATATTTCAAAGGCATTCGACAGAGTTTGGCATGAGGGACTGCTCAACAAACTGCCATCCTTCGGACTGCCAGCCTCTCTCTGCAGCTGGCTGGCCAGTTTGCTTAAGAACCGATCCCTACACGTTGCAGTCGATGGACACATCTCGGACACATTCACCATCAACGCGGGCGTGCCTCAGGGCGCAACACTTTCACCAACTCTGTTCCACATCTATATTAATAACCTGCTAATCGAAACTAATAATCCTGTTTACAGTTTTGCAGATGACAATACCCTTGTCTCCCACTTTATATCAGAAAAACCCTTACCAGATTACAGCAATTAATCAAGACCTGGAGAAAGTTCAAGCTTGGGGCGACCGAAATTTGGTCCAGTTCAATGCAGCAAAGTCCCAAGCAGCAACGTTTACCAAGAGGGCCAATACAGCGGGCCCTGACATCATTATGGCAGGATCGACCATTCCGTCATCCTCGTCAATCGGACTGCTGGGTGTCTCGGTCAACAGCAATATGTCATGGCATGACCATGTTGCTAACATCGCAAAATCAGCCTCCCAGAAGCTTGGTGCGCTATTTCGCAACAAAAAAATCTATACACCGCAGCAGTTGCTCTTGCTGTACAAAGCGCAAATAAGACCGTGCTTAGAATATTGCTCACATATCTGGGGTGCCGCACAAAAGCACACCCTAAAGCAGCTGGATTCCATTCAGAAGAGAGCTGTGCATCTCGTCGGCGACCCGTAGTTGACCCGGAATCTGGATGGTCTGGAACATGGCAGACATGTGGCCGAGATGTCTCTGTTTTACAGATACTTTCACGGCCGATGTTCCCAGGATTTGGCCCGCATCATCCCGCCCCTGGCAACTCCTGTCAGACAGTCACGACAGACGGCAGGAGCGCACCAGTTCGTCGTACAACTAGAAACACCTAGAACATCGCTTTACAAGAACTCCTTTGTCTGGCGCACTGCATCACTGTGGAACTCACTTCCAGGACATCTGTTTCCCACTAATTACAACCTACATCTATTCAAGAACCGTGTCAATCAACATTTTCGCACACACACCGCTCGTCGAGCGCCATAGGATCTCCCTTTAGTGTGTGTGCCACTGCCATAAAAAAATATATTATATTTCACAAATTCACAAAACCGAAATCAAATTTTATCGAGAATGAACAACAGTTTACCCCGGGCAGCCGGTGCCGTTGACGCTAAATGGTTTCTTAAAGAAACTGGAATAATACCATTTAATCTCAACATATGTTCGGACGCAGAATTCGCTGCCGCAGAGGTTACCGGTGAGCGCTATGAACGTGGTCAGGAAGCACTACAAAAAAAAAAACTTGGAAACCTTTGGAAGTCGGTTTTCACGTAGTTCCCCTATTCCAGGTTCAAACACATGGCCAGATACGCCTCCTATTTTAAAAGATATTTCAGACCAAGTAGAAGTTGACGCATAGAGTTCCTTTAGTGTAAGTAACTCCTGCTGTTTGTCATCAACTGCTTAAAATAAAGGGAAAGAGAGCTGCTCAAAAAGAAAGTCAACCGGTACCGTGCTATTTACGAGTACCCCATACAAAACTTGCTTGAGGAAGAGTAAAGGAAGAAAACTAACATAGAGCTAAAGAAGAATAAGAAGAACGAGTCAAACTCAGTTGGAATAAAGTTATATCAAAGAAAGATCCTAAGAAAAAAGTAGTGCAGGAACGGGACGAGACGAGTAAGGACAGCGATGAATCAGAATAGGAGGAATGCATCTTTTGTTGTGAGAAATACTATCGTTTTTCAAAAGGCGAAGGGTGGGTCAGGTGTAGCAAGTGCCTAAAATGGACTCACGACCAATGCGTTGACGAAAACAACTGGGATTGCATGTGTGAGTTTTAGCTGGGCGGAGATAATTAACTACTAGAATATATGATAGTACAGGATAGCCGGATTTTAGAGTGAATGTTAGTGACACAGTGCGCGAGCCCAGGCTATTATGAACCTAAGAGTTGCAATGGTCAGCACATTTTATTATTAGCGGACCATGATACAATTGTATCATGTTAGCGGACCATGCAGTCCGACAGACTTTTGTCTCCCACATATTCGGCTCTAAGCAGTGCCCGCAGTTTACAGGAACGTAAGCTTTGCTTTAGTAGTGTAGAGGTGCAGGGTGCAGCTCACAGAAGCGCTGCAGGTTCTTGGGGGATACCCGTTTAATGTACTCAAGTCGAATCTACGATACATAGATCTGCCAAATTCTAAGGCAAGTGATTTTAAAAGTTAGTTACAGTGTCTTAAAGTGTTGAAAGAAATTAAGCTAAACTAATTTCGCATGGCCCTCCGCTCGCTCCGGGGAGCAACCAAGCAAAACCAAACCAAACCAGCCCAAGGCATGCCCAAATCAAGAAAAAAAAACGTTTTACAAACATAATTTTAAAAAGAATTAGACACATAGCTTGGCACTAACCCAAACTAACCCAAACACACTATCTAATCTCAAGAATCGAAAATTTATGATTCTTGATCTAACCCCCCTTGTCTGACTAGGGATGGCAACGATATATCCATGTGTTAAAAAAATCGATACAGTGGAAGAGTATCATCGATGTTCGATATGAACCAATGCATTGATATATCGGGCCAATGCATGTATCGGTTTTAAGTGCATGCCGTTGAAAAGCTCGTAACGAGTCACGACTCCTTTCAGAAGCACCCAAACTAACCCAAACTCACCCGCCGAAGCGCAATATTAATATCATACCGTATTTTTTTGTACTGTGGTCACGAGTCCGCTAATGCCACCTAGTGCACCCTGTAACACTGAAAATTTGTAACATTTTTAAAAAGTGCTGTCACCTTCTCAGGGGATTCACCGGATTCAGACTATAAAACGTGCAGTCACCTTCTCGAGGATTCACCGGGTTCAAGCTATATTGTATGTTTCCCTTTCCTTGTCTAAGAACATCCAATATAGCCTGAATCCGGTGAATCCCCCGAGAAGGTGACTGCACTTTTTAAAAGATTTTTCGATTGTTCATAATTTCGTCGCCACTTCCGATTCGTCTTCGGTCGAGTGCAGACGCGTTCGGTGACGGCTCTTTGAGCGCTATTGGCACAGGCCATTGAGCGACACGTGGCAAACGTTTAGTGACCGTTTTTCTCCCCGAGGAAGAACCGGATGTCATAGCCAGCGTAGTCTGTGCCTTTCATAGCTTAGCCAGAAGCAATTCTGTGCCTTTCATAGTTTATAGCCAGAAGAAATACCCATTCACGCCGGTACCCAGGCCGGGAGGGACCGGATGTCCCTGTGGGACCATTTCTGTCTGTGCAGTTCAGTAGCTTATATTTGTGTAAAGCTCGATGGTCACGTGATGGTTTAGAGCCAGACACTACGTGGTCATCAAGTAATGGAGCTGGCAATTGCCTAGGAGCAACGCCATAATCAAAACCTGGAACCTGGAATTTCGTCGCGTTCTCGCGTGGTACATTAAATAAATAAATAAATATTTATTTATGTACCTTATACCGGTCAGTGGTCACACACTTATTTCCTGGTTTAAAAGTATGAAATATTTTAAATAAAGTATATAAAAACATCGATAATTCACAACATCGATGTTTTTTTTTTCGATACCTCGAAGACATCGATGCTATCTTTCCGATGTATGATCATTTTATAAGTCTTTTATTATAAAATGATATGATGTATCGATGTTTTTCTTGGTTCGATGTTGTCATCCCTATGTCTCTGATCTAACCACACTCGGAGCTAGACCTAGCGCGGCACCTAATCAGCCGAATGCATTATTTCACTTCACGCATAACCCTCCGCTCGCTTCGCTCGCTACGGGGGCTCAGAGAACAAGAACTAACCAAAACTAACCCAAGGCTTGCCCAAAATGAAGAAAAAAATTATTTTTACAAACACAACCTTAAAAAAAACGGCAGGAATAAGCCGCCGTATCAGAGGTCCAGCATCTAACCACTCAACCACCAGAGCACTTCCAGACAATTAATTGCACCGTAAAGACATCGGTAAGCTGAAGGCTGATTAGGAGTCTTGCTAGGTCTAGATTCTAACTACTGAGCTACCAGGCAGACATTATTTTGGAAATTTCCGGTCGAGTCCTCCCGCCTGACGAGTCCTTAGCTCACAATGTGTACATTTGTATTGTTGTCACTTCACGCACGGCGCTCCGCTCGCTTTGCTCGCTACAGGGGCGCAGCCACAAGAACCAACCAAAACTAACCCAAGGCATGTCCAAAATGAAGAAAAAGACTTTTTGCAAAAATGACTTAAACAAACAGGTCTTATCGCTGGAATAGAACCGGGCCGCCGTAGCAGGAACGCATTACCTAACCACTCAGCCATGACGGTCGCTGAAAGCAATTTCATGGACCATAAAGACATTTATTTGTCAAAAATGTGTTTATATGCCCAGGACTCGTCAGGCGGGAGGATCCGAGCGGATATTTCCAAGGGTTGCGAGCTACCAGACCATTGAAAACATTTCAGTGTACAGCGAAGACATTGGTAATTCTTCCTATTCGGTCAACGTCGGATCGCGTCGTAGAGGATCACCATAAAAGTTGCCATCAGACCGCTGTCACAAGACGCTGCTGTAAACTATACCTTCTATTCAAAACATGCGACTACCCAACGAATTCATTCGCCTCTAGCGAGCCGCGGTTAGAAGCCATAAAGACAGTTGGTTGGGCGGGGCTTGAATTGTTTACTATTTCGAGGATTTGTTTCCCGCCAGAGGCAAGGCTTTTTTTTAAATTATGTTTGTAAAAAGTGTTTTTTTATTAATTTAGGGTACGCCTTGGGTTAGCACTTGGTTAGTTTCCTTTTCTTGAGCCCCCGTAGCGAGCGAAGCGCGCGGAGGGCTATGCGTGAGTGAAATATTAGATATTCTAAAATAGTAAACAAACTATGTCCCGCCCATTATGGTTTATAACCGATACTCGCTAGAGGCGAGTAACGAATTCCACCCAAAAGACGTCGTTGCGACTACCGTTATCGAGTAGCGCACATAAAGTTTGTTTGTGACATTATCTGTTCTCCTCTATTATTTGTAAACTATTGTAGCGCAGTTGTCCTACCCATTAGATTGTATATAACTTTTGAAATATTTGTGTAGTCTATTAAATCAATACGCTGTATATAATTAACGGTTTAACTATGCGTTTTTGAACATCATCCATTATGCCTATCCACTCTTAATTTATCTTTGGAAAAATATTTCTAAGTGAGTTATGCGTCTTTGTTTTTACACATTACAAGTTACAATACTTCGTATCGAAAAGGTACTGATATTATGTAAGCGTTGTTTGAGTAAATTCAAACAACGATATAAGTAATATTAATATTTAATCGGAATTATGATCCGACTATTAGACAAATAATTCGATTCTGCCCATCCCTAGCTTGGTCGATTGATGAATCGAACACAGCTAATGTGCTCCGCCTTGTCGCTGCTCTGTCGGTCCGTCCTGGCCTCCTGGCGCCACCTGTCGGTCAGATGTTTGGAATTATAGTAGAAAATAAAAAGATTACTTACTAGTCCAAAGCTTTAAATATATAATGTAAAATTTTACATGTCTGGTAATTCAGTTAATACGCTCTACTAAATATAATACGGATATTTCACTATAATAAAGATATGTCAAGCAGCTATCCAAAAATATTAGATAATAAATTTCATAAATGTAATGTTGTTCCCTATCTTGGCGCCCTCTTTCACTTTTGAACGGAAGTAAATGACAGCAAATTGAGGAAATGTCGAATGTCGTTTTTGGTTTTGCGCTTTTTGTATTGAGAAGTGAGAGTTTGTAAGTGTGGTGTTCTTTTGGTGTTTTATCCGAGAAAAACGACGATATAACAGTAGGTATCTAGCTCTAAGAGTATTAAGTTTTCACAATAAAATTATTATTTTACCGTATCCACATGCTACCATGCACCGCTATTTCAAGAAGTTTTTCAGAAACTTTCGGCTAGAGCTTTTCCTTGTATACAACCTAGTGGGGTGTGATTTTTTTCTTTGGGAAATCCTATACTTTGGCCCTTTGAAAATTCTACCTAGATTATTTTAATTTTTCCAGTGAATACATATTTTATGGTTAGTTTGTCAGTTTGTTTTGCTAGCTATGGTTGCTCAATATATAATGATAATTCTCATCTAGTTCATATTTGTTTCAGCTATAGAACTCAGGGAATGATTGTTTACATTTGAATACATTGTGTTTAGAATAAGAAATAAAAATGGCAACTTTACCTTTGGGACAGCAAGCTGCTGCTGCTCTGCTGGATTTTAATCAAAAATTGGATATAAATCTCCTCGATAGTGTGGTTGTTAGTATGTATGCAGGAAATGGTGAAACGCAAAGAATTGCACAAGAGGTTCTAACTACATTAAAGGAACATCCAGATGCATGGACAAGAGTCGATACAATCTTAGAATTTTCAAGTAATCAACAAACAAAATACTTTGCTCTACAGATATTAGAACAAGTTATTAAAACTCGTTGGAAAATATTGCCAAGAAATCAATGTGAAGGAATTAAAAAGTACATTGTAACATTAATTATTAAAACAAGTTCGGAATCTGAATCACTCGAGGCTAACAAGATTTATCTGAACAAATTAAACATGATTTTAGTTCAAGTTCTGAAACGAGAGTGGCCTAAAAACTGGGAGAGCTTTATACCTGATATTGTTGGTGCAAGTAAAACCAATGAAAGCCTATGTCAAAATAATATGATAATCTTGAAGTTGCTGAGTGAAGAGTTATTTGATTTTTCCGCAGGGCAAATTACACAAACAAAAGCAAAGCATCTTAAAGATACTATGTGTTCAGAGTTTTCAGCAATCTTTCACTTATGTCAGTTTGTATTAGAAAATTCACAAAATCCTCCATTAGTGAATGCAACATTGGAAACTTTGCTTCGATTTCTTAATTGGATACCTCTTGGATACATCTTTGAAACCAAATTAATTGGCACTCTAACATTTAAGTTCCTTCCAGTTCCGTTATTCAGAAATGTTACTTTAAAATGTTTGACAGAAATTGCTGGGGTAACTGTCAGTAATTATGATGACATGTTTCTAAATCTATTCACTCAAACTATGACCCAACTGGAAATTATGTTGCCTTTGACAACAGATATAAAAACAGCTTATGCTTGTGGTCAGGATCAAGAGCAAAACTTCATCCAAAACTTAGCATTGTTCCTTTGTACATTTTTAAAAGAACATGGAAGCATTGCTGAAAGTCAAGATGTCTTATTGAGAAATGCTTTAAGATATCTTGTACTTATTTCTGAAGTGGAAGAAGTGGAAATTTTCAAGATTTGTCTGGAGTATTGGAACAATTTAGCCTCAGAACTCTACCGTGATGCAGAACTACATCACATGGTTACTGGAGCTCCTCTATTTTTCACAAATAATCGAAGAGCTTTGTACCAGGAAGTTTTAAACAAAGTTCGATATATTATGATCTCAAGAATGGCTAAGCCTGAAGAAGTCTTAGTAGTAGAAAATGACAATGGGGAAGTAGTTAGGGAATTTATGAAAGATACTGACTCTATCAATTTATATAAAAATATGAGGGAGACTCTGGTTTATCTTACCCATTTAGACTATGCAAACACTGAACGGATCATGACCACTAAGTTGCAAAACCAAGTTGATGGAAGTGAATGGTCATGGAAAAATCTCAACACCCTTTGTTGGGCTATTGGAAGTATATCTGGTGCAATGCATGAAGAAGATGAGAAGAGATTTTTAGTAACAGTCATCAAAGATTTACTTTTGCTCTGTGAACACAAAAGAGGCAAAGATAATAAAGCGATCATTGCTTCAAATATTATGTATGTTGTGGGACAATATCCAAGGTTCCTAAGGGCTCACTGGAAGTTCTTAAAGACCGTTGTCAATAAGCTCTTTGAGTTTATGCATGAAACTCATGATGGTGTTCAAGATATGGCATGTGACACTTTTATTAAAATTGCGATGAAGTGTCGAAGACATTTTGTAACTACGCAGATCGGAGAATCTTGTCCATTCATTGAGGACATCTTGGCATCAATTTCGACCATTATATGTGATCTACAGCAACAACAAGTACACACATTTTATGAAGCTGTGGGATACATGATCTCTGCCCAAGTAGATCAACCAACACAGGAGGCATTAATTGAAAAATACATGCAATTACCTAATCAGGTATGGTTTAATTTGTATTTTTGTTTCTTTAATTTATAGAATATTTATAGGTGTTTGTCAGTAGTTTGTGGCTAGATAAATAATTATCTTGTTACATTTACTTAAAAGGGAAAACAATGTTTTAAATGGGGAGTTAAAGGTAGTTATTTGTACAATATTACATCTAGTACATTCATATTGGTTGCATTCCCTAGCAGTCAGTAGTCTTGGCACATTTCAGGAATTCAACATCTGATCATATGTCATTAATTCTGTCTGCTGGTTCTCAAGGTGAACTGTCCTAACTTGGCACTGTGGCCACCAATCACATGTCTGATTGGTGCGAGGCCAACAACTTGGTCTTAAACATACAGAAGACCAGTCTCATGGAGTTTATTATTGGCGGGAGCAGGAGCACATACTTGTATGTTGGTCTGCATCATAGGTCTATACCAATTGTCAAGAGGTAGAAATTTCTGGGGGTTTATGTAGATAGCGGATTGTCTTGGGAGGCTCACATTGGATGTCTGTGATCTAGATTGAATAGCACATGTATGGTGATTTGCTCTATAAGCGATCAAATATCCATTGAAAATCTATGTATATTTTATTTCTCATACTTCCAGTTTATCTCATATGGAATCAAGTTTTGAGGATCATCCTTAGAAGCACAAAAAAAATCTTCATTGCCCAGAAACAAATAATTCGCTGCATGTTAAAATTGCATTACTGTCAATCTTGTAGGTATATTTCACGCAACTTGGATTTTTAACAGCACCTACCCTTTATTATCTCGCACTGGTGTTATTTGGGTAATGTATCGGTTGGTACTAGAGTAGAGAATTGCCTTAACATACCTGAACATCGAACAACGTTTTCCAAGAGAGGACTTCGATATAGAGCCATTGGAGCATTTTTTAAGCTACCATCAGAAATAAGAAATATAACAAATTTAAACAACATGTTATAAAAGATCTTGAGGAAGGTTGCCTCTACTCATTTGATTTTTAATCTTTATTATTGTATTGGTTTATGTGTTGCAACATTGTTATTTATTTTATTGTACATTGTATTGTTTTGAAATTGTAATTTTAAGTGTAAGTTTTATTAAGTTGACGGCGCCTTGTAGATTTTCGAATGTATGGCTTGAAGAAATAAATAAATAAATATAGCCATCTTTGTCATTGCTGTTAAGTTTTGACAACCGCTGCCGAATTTAAGAATGCTGCTGGGAACACTGACTGCAGGGGAATACAATCATTGTCTCGAAGTTATTAAAAAGTCAAATAAACCACATTTTCCCAATTTTTCGAAAGCATTTAGGGTCTATGATTATATCAAATTTTGCTTGACACTTGTCTAATGCTGCTAAAACTATTTTAATGTTAAAGAGAAATAGGTACTCGTTACCTATGTAATGTTGCGATGTACCAGTTTTATTTCATATTTTTATTCTACAACAGTTTTATCCACAATACCGAAACAGAATTTTTGCACTTCTGTTCCAGTATTGTGGGCTAAACTGAGCACCAATAGGCATCCAAGGCAAGAAAGCATATTTTTGATAAGTGTGTAACAGTTACTCTATTTTACAATTTGTGATAGGATGATCTGCTAGGTGTTATTATCTAGAAGAAGCACCAAACTAGGGCAGTAGTTAAAATGTGGTTAAGTGATCGTGTTATATAAGTACTTCTACAGTTCAGGATTTGTTGCTAAAAAAAACATCTCATACATTTCCTTTTTATTTTAAATTAACTGACATAAGTGTGTAGAGTATCTGTACAGAACCCTAGATATTTAATTTCTGTCACCAATTCAATTTTATTACCTCTATCTTGACATTATCCCAAGTGAAATATTTGTATTTTGTGTAAGTATAATTTAATTTTAATTTGTTCAAGTTCAAGTATTTTTCTACCTTATCAAATTCTTTATTTATATTTTGTATAGGGGGGCTTACATTCCTGTGGCCGCAAGCATGCAAAGAGTCATCAGCAAATTAATTAAGGAACAAATGTGCTTTTCGTTAAGACGTTAATATTTTTACTAATTAAATTAATAAATTATAGGTGGGTAGACGTCATTGAATTTTAACTTCTTTGCAGGTATGGGATGACATTATAAGTCAGGCTAGCAAGAATGTCGACATTTTGAAAGAAATTGAAGTTGTTAAACAGCTTGCGAGTATACTAAAAACGAATGTCAGGGCTTGTAAAGCTTTGAATCATGCTTATGTTTTACAACTTGGAAGGATCTACTTAGATATGTTAAATGTGTACAAGGTAAATCTTTAGGTTTTAATTGCTGCATCTAGATTTTTACATAACAGTCAGTATTACAGGTAGTATTTTATATCTAGTGGAAGTAGTGAAGTGTGTAATTTGTCATTTGTTATACCAGCCATGCAAGTTTTCTACAGCATGATGTTCAGGTGGGGCCGACTGTATTTGATTCTCATTCTGAAATACATCAAATTTAATTTAATTCAATATGACTATTACAATCACTCTGGATTTGAAAATTGTTATGGGGATTCACACATAAAATCAGGCTGTTTATTGCTGAAGTTTAAATCTTAATAATTTGTTTCTTGATCTCTAGCCTGTGAATACAATATCATACTCTTCCATCTGGTTGGGTAATAATGTTGAAACTGGTTAAGTATGAAGTGGTGAAGGTTACAATCAGTTACTACAAGTGCCACTTTTAAATATATTTACAAGGAGCACTAACATAATCCTAAAATGTTTGTAGCTTCCCTGGCTTCTGCTGCATATCCAAGATAAGCAATTACTTTTACTACAGAAGTTCTTTGAATTTAGTTAATAAGGATGCTGTTGTAATGTTATTAAATACTGTGTATTTATTTCATGATTTGAAAAAAGGGAATTTGCAGTTTGAATAATGTATAGAAATATAGTTCTTACTAAGAACCATATGTAAACTAATGTTTTATCATATTTATGACATTTTAAGGTTATGTCTGAGAACATAACTGCAGCTATCACATTAAATGGGGAAGCAGTAACTAAGCAACCTCTAATCAAAGCCATGAGGGTGGTCAAGAAGGAAACCTTAAAACTAATTTCTGATTGGATTTCGAGATCTAATGACAACAAAATGGTTCTGGAGAACTTTATTCCGCCATTCTTGGACGCTGTTCTTTTAGACTATCAGCGAACCACTGTGCCTTGTGCAAGAGAGCCTGAGGTTCTCAGCGCTATTGCTACAATAGTGAATAAGTTGGAGGGACATATTACAATGGAGGTGAGTAAAATAACCTGCACAGTTTAGGGAACTTTCACAGCAATTATGTTTAATTTTTATAGGTACCAAAAATATTTGATGCAGTCTTCGAATGCACATTAGAAATGATCAACAAAAATTTTGAAGAGTTTCCAGAACATAGGACTAATTTTTTCTTACTTCTTCAAGCCGTTAATACCCATTGCTTTGCTGCCTTCCTAAATATTCCACCTACACAATTTAAGGTATGTATCTAATAGGAATGAAATGCATGCATATTGGGGTTGATGGTATATCACTATCACATACTGAAAGCTTGTTTACCATATTGTATTAATTCTCCAGCCAATGTCAATGTTTTCTCCCCTTTTAACATTTTTTTCAAATTGATTCTGACACGTTTTTAACGCTCTGCGAATTTAGTTGTTTTTTTAACAGTTAGAGTAGTTTTAAAATTGTGATTTCTGCATATGTTGTGATGTTTTGGATTGTCTGTAAATTGCAGTATTCTGCGTTCCCGTCGCATTGGCCGCTCGCGAGTAATCGCCGCATTTACTGGAAACAATAGTGAACAATGGAATATTATACCTACAAACCATAAATATTTTCACTCAACCAAACATTTAAAATATAAACAATTTTTATACACAGACCTAAAAAGCTACAAGCCAACGAGTTTTGGGTGCTGGAGTCGGCACGTTGTAGGGTGGTAGAAGTAAATTAATATATGTATAATATATGGTGTATTAAAGGATCTTGCATTGCTGGTTTACAAAATCATAATGGATGGAAATTTTATGTGTTGTTTAAAGAAACCTTTTAATTATTTTGTTTGTGTAACTTGTCTAGAAGTATTTCACCCTAGTTGTTTAGAACGTAAGAAATACACAACAATAAGGAGTTACAAAATATTCTGCTCCGGCCCATTTTCTCAGACAAAAAAGGTTGTCTCTTAACCTCGAAAATAATGCGTGTGAAGTCGAGCAGCGATATGAAGACCAGTTGAAAAAATGTAAAGCGAATATAACGGAACTTAACACCATAATTAAAGATCTACGTAACCAAAATAGTAAATTGACATCTGACTTGAAGGAGAATATAATTGTAATAGAACAATCTAAGGATGAAATAAAGAGTTATAAAGATTTGGTTAATAGTATGAAGATATCCACTGAGACTCTAAATGAGGAAAATAAAGTGCTGGCTACTGAAGTCGAACATTTGAAGGTAATGATGAATACGTCCAAACTACGGCTACACGAAGAAGGACTCAAAAAAAGATGCAGCTACTTCAACGGAGATAGAGCAAACAGAAAGTACCACAGAGGAACACCAATCTGGTCCAACTCTTCCTGAAATGGAAAATAATAAATGAAGCGACTGAGTGTAAGAGTAAAAATAAAATAGTATTTTTGACTGACAATTATGGCAAGCGTTTGTTAAAGTTTCTTACTCATTATTTAAATAGTTATTGTGTCCAATTAATAACAAAGCCATTCGCTAGATTTAAAGACCTGGTGTTTACATCGGATTGCTACGTGAACAATTTATCCTGCAATGACTATGTTGTTATTTTAGCAGGTATTAACGTTTGTTTTCACACCAATTTAATTATTTGTAACCTACCATATAAAAATGATTCTGCTGATCTTTCCTATAAAATACAAAATGTTAATAATAAACTGTCAAGAATGACACAACGCTTAAAACAATTTTCAAAATGAATAGATTTTTTGGATTTATCAAACAGATTTTTTCAAAAACACTTTACTAATTCTACTCTTTACTTAAATAATAGCGATCTGTCAAGGTTGGGTTATACTCTGAAAGTGTTTATTGATAATTTTCAAGTTAACAACTGTATTAATAATTCGATATATGTGTCCGTATCAACTGAGCCTGTAATAGATATAAGTATTTCTGACGATAGGGAAACCACTGTGCAAGAAAGTGAGCATGAACAAGCAGGTGGTTTTTTATGAACAATTTGCCTGTTGTGACAGGAACAACTGAGAGTATTGATATTTCTCAATTTACCCCCGCTGGTTCTGGATTGTCCGCGGTTCTTTTAAATGTTCGGTCATTAAGAAATAAGTGTGATGAATTTTATGTATTTCTTGAAAGTATTAATTATCCTAGTTTAGTTTTAGTTACCGAGCACTGGTTAAGGCCGGACGAGTGTTTTTCTTTGCCAGATTATGTGCCGGTTTCCATTTTCTGCAGAGAACATTCTATTCATGGCGGGACTTTAATTTTAATTAAGAAATCGTCGGGTTTTGGCCAGTGTTTCGTATCCTGTCAAAAATTGGATAACCTTCTGCAGGAAAAAGTGTTTGAATTCTCTGTAATTTATAGTAGGAAACATGACTTATACGTTTTGTGCATTTATCGCTCGCCTATTGCTAGTGCAGGGGGGTTTTTGGATAGGCTTGACCAGCTACTGTCACAAATTTCGCCTTCATCCAAGGTTATAGTTGCGGGTGACTTTAATATTAATTTTGGGGATCAGCAAAACATTAACTCAGTTCTGCTTAATAATATTCTTATATCCCATGGTTTAGAAATGCATGTAACTTCACCCACGCGTATTTGCAGCGGATCGTCGAGTATTATTGATTACATGTGTTCGGATTGTAGTGTTGTGTGTTGTTCAGTTGTGAGTGCCGGTATTTCTGATCATGAAGCAGTTTTAGCTATTTTTGATCACCTTAACGTTGAAAATAAGACTCAACGAAGAAGAGGAAGAATATTTAGTAGTGGTAATTTTTGTAAATTTCGTCAGTTGTGTCAGAATGTTAACTGGTTGGGAATAAGGCAGTCTCCAGAGCCTTTGGTATCGTTCCATTCGGTTGTACTGGATGTTTTTAACAGAGCATTTCCATTGAGATGGATCAAGCATAAGACAAGAAAGAAGAAACCTTGGCTTACGTAGGGTTTAAGAATTTCTGCTAGAAACTTGCGCTGCCTTAATACCATTAAAAAGTTTTTCCTAAACAATCCTGATTTTGTATCTTATTGCAATAGATATCGTAATATTTATCGTCGATTGGTGAAAGCAGCTAAGGAACTTCACTACAGCAGTAGGCTGTCGGAGGCTAAAAACAAGCAAAAGGAATCCTGGTCTATTGTGGGAGAAGTATGTAACAGTTCCATGTAGCATGGTTGTCGCGAAATGGATGTAGATCCCAACACATTAAATTCATTTTATTTTAGTGTGGCGGGTAGTTTGACTGATAAAATTTCAACCTCGGGGAATCCTCTAAATTATCTCGCACACGTATCTGTTGCAGATTGGTTTTGCTTTACCCCTGTTTTAGAGTGTGAGATCTATGAAGCACTTGGTGATATTAAGAATTCTAAGTCGTGTGGTGACGATGAAATATCTTGCGAATGACTTCGAGCATTGCCTGATGATGCATTGGAGGTCTTGGCATTTGGTATCGACGATTCGTGGTTGACAGGTAGATTTCCTTCCTGCCTAAAATCAGCCAAGGTTATTCCTTTGCATAAGGGTGGCAACTTTCAGGATCCTTCTAACTATCGTCCGATATCTTTGCTTTCGACTGTATCCAAAGTAATTGAAAAGATCTTTAAAGGCAGAATATGGAGTTTCCTTCAATTACACAATCTTGTATCGTCAAGGCAATTTTGGTTTCAGGGTTCCTTGGGAACCCACGATGCTATTTTTATCTGCTCACTAGCGTTTACCGCGATCTTAATGATGGCAGGGCAGTGGCTGCGGTATTCTGTGATCTTACCAAGGCCTTTGACTATGTTAACCATGAAATATGGCTTTCCAAGCTTGAGATGTATGGATTTAGGGGCTCTTCTCTTGCTTGGTTTCGCTCGTATTTGGAGGATCGACGGCAGTTTGTTGTTGTGTCAGGTTGTAAGTCAACAGTTTTAGATATCGGAAATGGGGTGCCACAGGGATCTGTTCTGGGACCCCTTCTGTTTTTAATTTACATTAACGATCTTGTTAGTGTCGGGATATCTGGTCGTTTTACGCTTTTTGCGGATGACACCTCTGTTGTATGGTGCAATGACTCTGTTGATGCTTTGAGACAGAATGTATCCGGAGACATATTGGAGATAAAGGCCTGGTTTGATTGTAACAAACTTTCCTTAAATATTAATAAAACCCATGTGATGGCTTTCAGATGTGACATGGCGGGGCTGAGTTTGGGCAATGAACCAGTGGATGTAAGGGTTGCTGCTAGGTTTCTGGGAGTTTTCATTGACTGTGTGTTACGTTTTAAGGATCACATTATTAACCTAAGCAAGAGATTGTCATCTGCATGTTTTGCAGTGAGAGCTGCTAGGGATGCACTTGGTTCTGGAGTGGCACGAGATGTATATTTTGCTTTGTTCGATTCACACTTGAGGTACAGCATACCATTCTGGGGCATGAGTAGCCAGTATTTGCTGAATATCCTGGTTGTTCTTCAGACGAAAGCAGTGCGTTACATCGTGGGGGTTAGTCAAAGGCAATCATGTCGTCCAATTTTCATAGACAAGAAGATTTGCCACTTTAGTCCACAAGAACATAGGTTCGATGGAACGTCTTCCTGGACTGCACACTACTCGTCGCGGTAACAATCTCCTTCCTATCCCTACAAGCACCCTTACCAAAAAATCATTAATATACGAAAGTAAAAAAATCTATAATCATCTTCCGGCAGATATTAAATCTCTGCATGTTTTGCGATTATTTAGAAGTCACTTAAAAAGGTTATTGGTGAGTAAGGCCTACTACACTGTGGCAGAGTTTTATGCCGACTCCTTTGACTGACATCCCTGCCCTGGCGAATGTCAAGATAAATGCTTAGGGGACTTTATCTTCGTATATAAATATTAAATTCATTATTATTTTATTTATAGTTTTTTCTCTATGTGTCTGTATTTTAAGGTTATATTTCTTGGCATTTTTAATATTGTTAGTATATAACATGTATATTGATGTTTGTTTGATGTCAATTTGTTTATTTAATGTTATTTTATTCTTTAAATTAGTTTATTTTTTAGATTATTTTAAAATTGTTTTTGTTTTGTTCCTGTATTTTATGGAATACTTTGTTTAATTATTTTAACCTGCTTTGTGAATGAGAACATTATCTTGCACTAATAAAGCATTTTTGACTTTGACTTTGACTTTGACTTGACTTTACCTAGCTTGTTTGTAACAGTTCGATTTTGCCAATTTTAAAATTTCATTTATATGCCGCATTTAGGCAAAAATTATGCTGTATTTTGCACTAGTCGGTTTATTAATTCTGAATTTAATAATTCGCTTGAAATTGCCTCTTTTCTCAATGTAAAATTACCTATATTTTAAGTATAGATTAGCTATATATTCGTATTAGTTTTTAGAATCGATTGTGATTATCTATTTTAGTTGATAAGCGATGTATGTACCTTATTATTAAGTCAACTTGGCTTGATTTGCATTATATTATCGTAAATAGCCAGCGAAGCGATTTATATTTTTAAAGAATTCAGTTAGCCTGCAAATACGTTGCATTTGACTTATTGAACCATAATTTAATTTCAGTTTGAATATTCTATTACCTTTTGAGAACCCTAGGTTGATGTTCCGGAGATCGTTTTTGGACCTCTGCTTAAATGTATTTCTCGTTCGGTACAGCGGACCAGTTTTTTTGTAAGGTTTTTGCGAAATAATAGGAATGAGCTAGGTATCGCGCGTTTTTCATTCTCGGTTTAGATTTTTGAAGGTTTATTATTTCTGTCAGAGCATTTCCTAGCCTTTCTGGAAGAATGTAATTTTAGCTCACTACTCGTGGCTTCCGCCGTCATTTATCACCATAATAGGCGAGAATTAAGGCGTTTATTTTCTTAGAATTATTCCTTGTATCGAATCACTCGTGAGGTTTTCAGCCCATTACTACTTGTTTCGCAGTATTTAATTTAAGGCAAATTGACGGACGACGGAAGGAGGTCTTTTCTAGTTTTGTTCGCCTGGGGAACGTTTGCCAGTATAGCGAGAAATTGCACGTTTTGCGTATTGTGAAATAATACAACCCTTTTGAGGGGATTTTTCGTGCGTTTCTGTTGGTGTTTTGACACGACCGATTATTCGGGCTCTACAAGCTGTACTAGGTAAGCATTTTCTCTGGATTCCTTTTTCTGTGGCCTATGGAGCACTTGACCGCCATTTTGCTAAATTTTTTTTATTTCCATTATTTATAGCGGCTTCCACGTTCGTCCCATAAGACCGAGACCGTCGAATCTCCTCTAATATACCCTCAAGTCCGAATCTGAGGTAAATATCGCTACCATTTTTGCCTAAATTAATGAAATTGACTGCTTATCTACCTTTTATTTTTTTTGTGCACATAACGCCATTTGCTTTTCCCATGTGTTATCTTATCTACTCCGAATTTTTATTTTAATGCAACTTTAATTTTGATCATATGGGGAAGTTATATATTCTTTTAGGGGTGATTCATATCTATCTTTTTATATTCAAGTTGCCGGAACCTTAATATCTCTTTTATTTGCTTTATTGCACTGTAAGTCCATGGGGTTTTTTGTCTGGGAAAATTTGTTTTATAAAGAAGATGATTTTTTATTAAAGTAAGGGGGTCTATGATTTTTTATTAAAGTAAGGGGGCTTCATTTAATGCGTACTGGATTATTTCAGGGTTCTTCTGCTGGGCCAGAGTTTATTCGAAGGACTGCAATTTTCTTCTGCTGGGCCAGAAATTTATTTGAAGGACTGCACTGTTCTTCTACTGGGCAGAAATTTACTTGATCAACCAATTTCTTCTGCTGGGCTAGAACTTCTTTTGCTAGGCCAGAACTTCTTCTGCGGGGTTAGAACTTCTTTTGCTGGGTCAGAACTTCTCCTGCTGGGCCAGAACTGCTGTGGTTCCCGCACTAGAGGCCATCGACAGAGTTCGACGACGGGATTTGGGTATATGTTTTATGTTTCATTGTGTCTTATGTTTAATCTTCGCTTACTTTTATTGATATAAATCACACATTGAATTGAGGGAGCTCATTGATTTTAATTAATTTAATTTACATTTATTCACTGGTTTATCGGACCAGTTAATCAAATTGCTTTGATTTGTTTTCTCATTTTAAAAGATAAGTGCGGGCTGGATAACTTCATTCTTTTCATTAATTTTTCATTTCATTAATTAGTCGGCAGATATAACTGCTCTGAATTTTATCTTTTTATCATATGAATCAAGCTAACCATATTTTTATTCTGAACTGGGGCTTTTATTAACTCCTCAAGTTTTTTTTTTTTGATCTAATCATTGTGTCCGCTCATTGCGGCATATTATCACCATCGGTGCAGCTATTAGCGCACATACCTAGTTGTAAGAACCTTAGTCTGCGCCAAGTGAACACTTTGATAAGTAGTTTAGTGCATTTAGTGATAAGGCATATAGAACTGAGGTTTTCCAACTGAATTGGTCTCTGTACGTACAATCTTCATATTGTACTCAGTTTATTTTATTAATTCCTTTAAGTCATATAACATTCTTTTGTCTACTCAACCACATTTAATATAACCATTTTCTCCAGATAGATTGTTGCTGTGTTTGCAAAAAAAAAAGAATTTAGTAGCAAATATAGTGTCCATTAAATTTTTAGATTGTGTTTTTTTGATAGGTTAAGTTAGTTGATTATAGTGCCATAATTATTCTCCTTTATTTTTTTGATAGTTTGAAATTAAGAACCGGTTAATTTTATGAGCGAATCTAGCCACTCGGTACAACACCTGCCGAGCTTTTTCCGTTTAGCTGGCTAGAACGGGTGGCGCTCAAACGACCCCACGACAGGGGCCGGGCTTTGTAACGCGACTCTCCGGGGCTAGGTTCAATTTTTTTAATTAATTGGGAAAAAATTTTGGGGTTCAATCTTTAAAAAAAACGTGTTGCATGTTTCATACCAGACACTTTGAAAATGGCTTTTATCTGCTGTGCCTCCACAGTTATGAAAAATAGTGAAGAATAAATTCCTTCATAATATAAGCATTTTTAATTTTAATTCAGGCTTATTGCAAAGCTAAATTACTATAGAATGGCGACTGATAGATAGCTCCATGCTTAATCTTCAGAGTAGGTAGCGAGATTTTTTGCAATTAATGTCAAGATTTTTGAGCATTTTTACGTCATATACTAACTTGGAACTCTGTATTTCGTATATGTTACCTATGTATATCTTCTTTTCAGTTGGTTCTTGACAGCATAATTTGGGCGTTCAAACACACAATGAGGAACGTGGCGGATACAGGTTTGCAAATTCTGCTCAAATTGCTGCAAACCGTCGAACAACATGAGGCTGCTGCTCCCAGTTTCTATCAAACATATTTGACTGATATCTTGCAGCATGTCTTTTCAGTGGTTACAGACACATCGCATACGGCCAGTTTATCTATGCATGCCACAATATTGGCGTATATTTTCTCTTTGGTAAGTCAATTTTAAATAATGTTCCTTCTTGCTTGAAAAATGCCTTTTATTAATTTGCTGATTATTGGAATATGAGTAGAATAAGATCAAACAATGAATTGAATATGATATAAATAGCATGAGTGGTTCTATTCGCTATGGGCAGCTGCTGAGTGGCGAGGCGGTGAACGATCGTGCGCGCGAGTGGCTAAGACTTGAACTTAAATTATCATATATGATCACCTATCCATGTAATATCATTGTTGAAACATGACGTATTTTAGTTGTCTGCTTAAGACCACTTGATAAAAGTGAACTTCGATGTTTAAAGTCGAATTTCACCTCGAAATCTCTTTTAATAAATTGTGGATTACAGATTAAATTTGGATAATCAAAAGTAGTTTAGGACTTTGTTTATAGATGACGCTCTACTTAAGTTGGAATTATACCCATTTGTAGTTACGTCATCCAGGTGAGAAAAAACGTATGGCGTAGATATTTTTGCCAATCAATATTAGGTTAGAAAATTTAAGTTCAGAAATTAATAGTCTGTTATGTTTTTATACGTTCAGAAATGAACAAATGATGATTTACCAGTATATTATATTTTTTACATTCGTCTATACACTTTTAATCTCAAAAAAATAAAAATAATCTTATAGTATTTATTTATTTATTAACAAACTTAATAACATTTAACAATTATTTTAATTAATCATGAATAATGAACAAACGCAGATGATAATTTTAAATATATTGGTTTTTTTTCAACTGGAAAAGCAACAAGTTCGAAATGGAATCGCACCTCAAATTGAGAATGTAATGCAACGAGCAGTAGATGTAACAAAACTGAGCTTACAAAAATTGTGAATAATAGGAAGAATGGTATAAAATTATTTAAATTTACAAGGCCAAATTAAAATACTGACAATTTAATTTACTTGTTCATGAAATAAAATACTGCCTGGATGAATATGTTAACACATCAAAATGAAAATACCAATCCAACAAATGAAACATACAAACTCAAAAAGTTAATGTAATTGTAACGATGTGACTGACAACCTAAATGGCGATAATAAAATAAAAAAAGCAAAACAGTTTAATTAGTCTCGTCAGTATTGTCAGAGTCAGAACTAAAGTCAGAGATATTGTCTTAGTCGTCGACGTCTTGGTCAGTCGTAATTACAAGTGCCAATGATCTATAGAAATTTCGTTTATTACCGTTTCCCATGTAGCCAGAACTTCTGAAGGTGACCCCTTAAGATTGGAAATATATTGATCGTATTTTCGTTTACATTCCGACCCTACCATTTCAATTGCATTAATTTGGCAATGGTATGGTGGGAGTCACAAAATTCTAAAGGTTTAACATAAGTATTTTTATTCACTAGGGCAGTTTCTGGCCCTTTCTGGAAAGTCAATATTCTTTTTTCTTAAGCCATTCGATCAGTCTTTGCTTTGTCCAAGATTTTCTCGGGATTCCTTCTAATAAACGAGAATGGTAACTTGCATTGTTCATGATTATGAATCACTTTGGGGGAAGATTCGGAATCAGCTGAGTTTTAAAGCAATTTTCGAAGTTTTCTCTGTTCATATTGTCATGATAATCCCCCGTCTTTGATCCATTTTTAAATATTAAATTTGCGCCCTTGATGAAGCCATCTTTGGTTCCGGCGTGGACCACAATATAACGGTGACCTTAAAAAATAAAAGATAACTCAATTTCTCTTAAACATCAAAAATATTCGAAATCATTCTACCAGAACATAAATTTAATATAATTAATAAGTAATGTTCCATGCACATAGTATATAGTCGAATTTCCTCATGAAAAAAAATCAAAAATCATTTGGATTGTTTGGGACGTATGGCGCTTTATAAGGTCTCTCCCAGAAATTCACGGCAGAACAATATTATGAACATCGTAATGTGTAATAATCCTTAAATACGTCAAATTAATATTTTGCATTCCTAGGCTATATGTTGCTTATATTTCTTCGCTGCGATTTTTTGAGAGGGGACTTTGAAGGTCCATAGCTTCCAAACTGTTCAATTAAACCTACTTTTTTAATTTTTTTTTGTACTTTTAGAAACAAACGGAATTATGAAGATTTACAAGGCACCAGTTTTTATTTAAATAAAAATCTAAACAGATAACAACATCTTCTTAAGGTTCGATGGAAAACTCAAAATATTCCATTTTTTCCCGAACTTTTGTCTTATTGTTGGTAATGTTACATATTCTTTTCTGGCGTACATAGAATAAATTGTGTCCCGAATTATATTTTTCAAATATTATGTAATTTTGTTTTTTGCGGTCTTTTGCTTGGAAGACATACTGGAAGCGTAATCCTGGTCTGATTTTATTCAATTTTTCTTTATATTTGCGATCGTTGTTGGGCTAAATTTTGTTGCATCTGCGGCTCGTATCACATTCTCAATTTGAAGTGCGATTCCGTTCCGGACTTGTTCCTTTTCCAGTTGAAAAAAAGCCAATATGTATATCTAAATTATCAGCTGCGATTGTTAATTATACCTACTATATCTTTTTCTCGGCATTATTTAAAACTGTTCGAAATAACTTTGGACAAGAAGTTGACAAACCAATGTTTTTGATTGATAGTGACGGATACTTTGCAACACGATTTTCTTCTTCAAGTCAAATGTAAAGTCTTTTTAATTAAAAAGGAAACCTAGCCCCGGAGAGTCGTATTGCAAATGCCCGGCCCCGGTAGTGGGGTCGTTAGAGCGCCACCAGTTCTGTCCAACTAAACTGAAAAAGCTCGGCTGGTGTTGTGCAGGGTGGCTAGGCCCACGTATTAAATCAAAAATTACTCAAGCTTATCTTAACAAGAAAACACAATCTAAAATTTAAGGAACAATATATTTGCTACTAAGTTCTTTTTTTTTAATGCAGCAACAATACTACAGTAATACTTTTGCTGTTTAAAGGCGACATTTATAAGACTATTTTAGATGAATAAATAAATAAATATGTATTAAGTATTATAGCATATTGTTGAAATAGTTGTATCTAACAGACGAAGGAATGACAAAGACTATTAAAGTAATTGATAAATGGAGTACAATAGGAGATTGTACGAAGACCAGTCCTGTTGTTAACGGTACTGTATGCCTTACAACTAAATGCACTAAACACTACAAACCGAAGTGATCACTTTGATGTTAACTAAGCTGATTACATCTAGGTATGCGTGCGCTAATAGCTGCACCGATTTTAAATGTAGCAATAATAATATGTAGCAATGAACGGCCACAATAATTAAATCAAATGACTCGATAAATTAATAAAAGGAATAAAATTAAAATAACACTATTGAAAGCTTGGCTGTCAATGCTTGACTTATATTATATAAAAAAACTCACAACATCCGCACAACCTACACTCATGTTATCAATTGAAACATCAACATCATCACACTTAAAGCTGACAACGTTGGTTTTTGAAGCGTTAAAAACCAGGTGGTTGGAATCACACCACCTTCCAATCTTTGCCAGATCACTATTAATAATTTCCCCCAGTAACTTGATATCTCGGTGGTGCCAGAGGATAGTCGTGTCATCCGCGAAAATCGTAAAAAGCCACCAATGTCAATAGAGGGGAGATCGTTGATATATATCAGGAACAACAGCGGCCTCAAAACCGATCCCTGAGGGACACCGGCCGTCGTCACCATAGGCGCCTACACCCTATCCCTCAACACCACTGTCTGAGAGCGATCCGACAAGTAGGACCTGAACCAGTCCAAGGCAACGCCCCTGAAACCATAAACTTCAAGCTTCTGCAACAGTATTCTGTGACTCACGCAATCGAACGCTTTTGACAAATCACAGAACACTGCCGCAGCCGCTTCACCCCCATTCAGCTGGAGATACAATTTTTCCAAAAAGGAAAAAATGGCATTGTTAGTACTCCTAGAGTGCCGAAATCCAAACTGCTCCGACCTCAGAATGGAATGCCTCTGCAAAAACGCTAAGGCCCTTCTTTTCACTAGCTTCTCCACAATCTTCGAAAGTGTCGGGAGTAGGGATATGGGTCTGTAACTCGAAGGGTCTCCATGATCCCCACCCTTAAGAAGAGGTAAAACCTGAGCCCTCTTAAGGCAAGATGGAAATGTTCCTTTACAAAACGTGTCATTTATAGAAGCTGCCATAGCCACAAGAGCTTCATCCGGAAGATCAAGGAAAATTCGCAGTGAAATCTCGTCCCAACCTGATGCATTTTTATTTTTTATTTCCCCAAATATTTCTTTTAGTTCAAAAATGTCAGTCGGAGTCAAATAAAACGAGTCACAGACCGAAACTTTTCCCAGATAATCCAGTGGACTTCCTGGATTATTTATATTTTTGAAAGTGAGGAAGCGATTGAGCAGTAAAAGGATTTCAATCGGTCCACAGAGATGTCATTGGAGGCCTGCAAAGGACCGCACCCCGCACGCAGGTCATTTACGATCCTCCATGCTTCCCTTGGTCTGCTATTTGCAGTATCAAGTCGCTCACCATAGTAGAGAACTTTAGCAGCCCTAATAGTTCTTCTATATACCCTACGATAATTATTGTAGTATGATACAAAAAAAACACTATCAATAGCATATTTACGGATAAAGTGCAAAGCACGCATGTTCCTGGCAGAGATCCTCAAGCACAGTGTAAACCATTTTTTTTATTTTTACGTGTACGAAGTCTCAAAGGAAATGCTCTATCAAAAATGAAATAGTGTACCGTGCAACCCTTCAAGTGGATCATCATAGCTCAAGACACCATTCCAGTCCACCCCGCCACACAATCTCGAGAACCTACCATAACCATCCCTGCTATAAATCCTACACCTAGTCCTTCCCGGAGTGGCTCCAAGACATTCAAATTCACACAATACAACCTCATGGTCAGATAAGCCAACTGATATGACGTCACATTTTACCTTATCAGAAACAAAATTTGAACACACATAGTCAAGACAAGTGGACGACGCGACGTAGCTGTTATGCGCGTACCTGTGTCTACATGCATTTTTAAATTAAACGAATTCAACAAGTTTTTCAACTGCTGAACTTCACGCTTATGAGCATCGACAAAGTTGATATTCAAATCCCCTCCAAGAATAACGGATGCAAGCGGAGGAAGTCTGGAAAGCAATAGCTCAAGTCTGTCAATAAATGCCGGAATATCACTATTGGGAGGTCTGTATAAACAAAGTATAAAGAGATTGGATACAGCCACATGAATAAGTGAAAATTCAAATTCCCTTTCCACAGTTAAATTGTTATGCCCAGCAATATTCCCGCACTTACATCTGGCAAAAAGACTCTCACTGACAAGTATTGCGGTTACGCCGTGCATAAATGTGCTTCTACAAAATAAGGACACCACACAATAATTGGGCAATGATAAAGGTTCACCCTTTTTGAGCCAGTGCTCAGTAAGCAGAATGACATCAGGATAGTAGACCTGTTCCAGAAACAATTCAAATTCATTACATTTGCCTCTAACGGACTGAATGTTTAAAAGAAGTAGTGAAAGATTAAGAGTACCGTCACGCTCATTCATATTAAAAAAGAACTATGACTGGGATGGCGCGGGAGGGTACTTCCCTCAAAAACGGTCGATTGACCCATCCTGATATCCTCCGCCCCCGCACTAACCTGGCATATGTTCGGTGATTCGCACTCTACACTCTGATCAGCCCGAACAGAAGATGCATCACTGTTATCAATAGACACATTATTTGCCCCACCAAGACCCCTAGAACTATGGAATATCTGATCTAGCAAATATCTAGAGAGTAGTATTTTGCTGCCGTAGGAAGGTGCACCAATCCATGATCTTTCCCCCTCATGCATGAAGTTATCCATGGAAATACATAGAGTTTCCCGGAGATTAAAGTGAACATATCTCTGAATGCAAGAATTAACCCTGTAAATAAACTGATTAAGTACCCTTCTCTGTGATGCATAAGGAGACCCGATCAGAATTAGGTTAGTTCCATTAGACAGCAAACTAAGTTTTTTAAAACTATCCTGGTCAACTTCGGTTCCCCTTCTCGCGTTTTCACAACCAACAAACACAAGAATATAATCTGACCTTGTCAAGTTTACAGCATATCGCAACGCCATGTCAATAGCCTCAGAAAATAATAACCCAGACTCATACTGACAATTTAAGTCATAACTCCATTGAGTAGCACGCTTTATAAGATTTGCGCACCCTTTAACACTCAGATCATCCCCCACAACAAAAATAACTGGCTTTTTAATATACACTTTGTCTTTATCTTTATGTCTTTTTTCTTTAGAGATATTAGAGGTCTGGGTGGCCCCCCGATGATTATCGGCTTCCATCATTTTATTTCTGGTAGACACTCCGGCAGGTAGAGATTTGGAGAATTCTTCTTCAAGGATTCCTTAAGCTTAGATATCACTTCACAGTACATATTATTTCCCTTCTCAAGTATGCGAATAGAGTCAATCATCCCTCTGTTTATACCCGTGATCTCCTTCAAATCCCCTTCAACTGTACCCATTTTTTGACGACATTGGTCAAGCTCCGCAACAACCTGTTCCTTACTCTCGCTAATTATATTTATTTCTTCTTTCAACCGAATAATCGTCTCCTGCAGTTCCTTCACTTTATCCGTGTAAGCCTTCTCCGTCTCAAAAACGTCCTCCTTAAAGTCCTCAGTTAATCTTCTTTGCTTGGAAATAAAGTTATCACTGCTTTATTTTTAAGCTGATCTTATTATTCTCCTCCTCGAGGCTCTGAATTCTTTGCCTATAGTTCTTTTCAGCCTTTTCAGCTAATAAGGCTTGCTGGTTTAATTTAGACTTTAAATCAGCAATAGTTTTTGATATTCTCGCATTTTCAGCCTCACTATCGTTCACAGATGCATCAACGATGTTCATTAACTTTTTAATTTTTGAGATATCCCCAACATATTGTTTGCAGTCCAAGCAATAAAATAAGATACTTCGTTGATTCTTAAGAACAGCATGTGCCTCCGTGGTACTTAAATTAGCACATGTCTTGCAGATTATTAGGTTGTACCCATCACAACTTGCACCAAAGATCTCATCCTCCTTCGGCCTAGCTTTAAAAACACATTTTTTATTACAATAAGAGCAGTCGAATTCCGACATGCTAAGATAATTTAAATTTAAGCTCCAACACCGTGCATCAAAACCAGCATGAACGAGACATCAGAGTCCATGAAGATATCAGCCTCGCTACGGCGTTGCCAAATTCCGACCCTACAAAAATATCAGCGGTCAAATGTGACTCGTAGCAAAAGCCAATTACCAAAGTTTAGAAGAAGAAAATCACAACGCATCGACGAGTCTAATGCAGCGTAAAGGCGGGTTTCATTAACAGAATTCTTAAAAATATAAATCGGTTCGCCGGCCGTTCTACGGTAATGTAATATAAATCAAGCCAAGCTATCCTAATAACTAAAGCGCAGAATATATGCAACAAGTTGTTGAAAAAATATGCGCATATATATGCATCTTTTTCATGAAAATATGCATAAATATTGACTTTTATTACAAAATATGCAATCCAATATGTAATAAAATTGAATGATGTAATAGAACAAAATAGGGCGAAAAAAAAGTACTATGTTCAAAAAATGGTTTTTATTTGGAAGAATACACATACTAAGTGAGAAAAACATAGTCAGATACAATTATTTACTATTTTAAAATGGTACAAAATTAAATCATAGATAAAATATATACAAGGCACAAAAAATATTACCATATTATAAAATTTTTCGTTTGGAAATACTATAAAAGGCATTTACAACAAGATACTTTTCGAAGTTTTCCAGTAAAAATGATTGTCTTCTATCAGTAAAAATGTGTTTATACAAAGAAAAGGTTCTTTCAACGTCTACTGACGTAATTGGAGAATATTGAAGTTTTGGCAGTATACTATAAGGCCATGGTACATGTTCGTCAGAAGACTTATTTTCGTAGATATTTTTGACTATTTTTAAAAATTTAAACCCTTCATTCTTCGTTAAAGTCACATCCGCTTTGCGCCTTATTTGATCTCTAACTTTACCCGGAACGTTGCCACTCTTAGCCAAAAAAGTTTCAATGATACTAATGGACTCTCTTAAACTTAATTGTCCACTCTCTAACGATGTGATCATATCTGGTATAACACCAAAATTAACTTTAATAAAAACTAAATCTCTAGCTACACTTGCACTTTGTAACAAGTCCTTACTTTGAACTGCACTCTGAGCGTCGTCCTCCGAGTCCAAAATTAAGTCTTTAACGGCATCAAAATGTTCAGCGTAGAATATAGCCGCTTTAATCCACGTTCCCCATCTGGTTATTACAGGTTCTGGAGGTAAACTAACTCCAGGTAGTCTCTCCCTATACATCTGCACTCTTAGAGGGGCTTTGATGAATACTTTTTTAACACTGGAAATTAGCTTATTTACTAACGGAAATTCTGTTCTGATGGTTTCTGCTACTCGGCTTATCCCGTGCAGAAGACATGTAACATGCACCATATTGGGGTAAAATACTTTAAGGTTCTGTCCTACTTTTACCATATAGGGTGCGGCATCAGATAGAAGTACCAAGAACTTTTCTTCTGGCACTGGGTTTGGAAGAAAGAAGCTTGATAGAGACTGCTGTATGAATCTGGATACCGTCACATTATTGGTTTTGTCCAACTGCTTCGAAGCTATTAGGTATGCGTTTGTAGAATTATTTTCTTGAAGTGCTCCAATCATCAGATGTGCGATATATCTGCCACAAGCATCGGTACTTTCATCCACAACGATGTAGAAGTTTTTCTCGCCAATTGAAGATTTTATTTCCTGAAGAACTGTCTCGTAGACCGAATGAACATTTTTCTTTCTGAGGGTCGACTCATCAGGAATGGTTTGGTTGCAATACCTTTGTAGAAAACTTCTAAATTGGGGATGCTGAAGTTTTCTTAGTGGCTGCCATCATAGTTTGACACAAGTCTTCTTGAAAAAGTTCCTTATCCGACTGAGATTTTGCACCCACATTTTGAAATGCGTTTTTAACACTCTGCTGAACTGGCGCACATTTAATTTTTGTAACCTTCGCGATATGCAGCGCTGTTTTTAAATGCTGATCCACTTGAAACTTTTTCTCACAAACAATTATTTTTGAGCAGGCTTTGCAAAAAACTTTTTCTCCACTAAATTCTAACTCGGAAATACCCTTAATCCACGTCGCAGTTTTTACTATTTTCGCCATTTTTAAAACCAATCAAAACTCGCTATTTATCTGCTAACACACTAAAGCTTTTCGACAAACTGAAAATACTAACCTGAGTCTAGTTATGCCTAAAGTCTATTCAGAGATATACCGTTGACCGCAATTTGCATTTTAAGACATTTTACAATACCTTTTAAACTTTTTCTACCTTTCTAACCTTCTAAATTGCTCATAAATTGATCATAAAAACCTCATTAAAAGGGTATGGGATTGTATATTTTATATTTCGCCTAACAATAGTAGGTACAAGTAAGTAAGTACCTGGAAATTCCCAAAGATCAGGGTCAGCCGCGGACTGATGATAATGAATAATGAATTTAGATATCTAAGGGTGTTAATAATTTTTGGGTAAATATGACCATAATATGCGGGTAAAATTAAAATGTGTCAAAATATGCATTTTTTTCAAAAACTGACAAAATATGCAAAATATGCATGTAAACTCACCGACAAAAAAAAACCGGCACCTAAACTTTTTTAACAATTTTGATTTGGCATAACTTTTTTATTTTTGATTTTATTGCAATGATTTTTTCGCTGGTCGATAGATCAATTTATTAAAATTGCGCTGCAGTTTGTCCTGATGAAATTGTGTTGCTTGAATGTTTATATACCAGGGTAAATCAAAATGATGTTTTCAGTCGTAAGTTTAAAACACCCTGTGAAAAAAAGACGCTAAAAATCTTGTTCCAGCATGATTTAAGATAAAGCTGGATGTGTTCTGAACATTTTGCTTTCTAAATCATCTGGCTATCTCGTTTCTTTTATGACCTACGCATTTTTAAATGAAACGCTGCATTTGAAGATATTTTTTATTTCAAACATTTAAAGTTGTCATTCGAGCACTAAAAATTAAAATGAAACTTAATAACGAGTGTGTCCACCTATAGCCGCAATGACAGCCTGCATTCTTCGTGGCATCGAAGCAATTAGATTGAGTATTTTTTCTTGAGGAATAGCTTCATATTCTTCGTTTAATGCTAACCTGAGCTCTGCTAATGTGGTGGGCTTGTTGGGACGATGACGAATGCGTCTTTTTAATTCATCCCAAAAATGCTCAATAGGGTTGAGATCTGGACTGCAGGGTGGCCACTCCAACCTCCGAATTCCAACTACATCCAAAAACTGATTTACTACATGCGCAACATGCGTTCTGGCATTGTCATGCATGAGTACAAACTCTTCCCCAATGAAAGGGCCAAATGGATGAGAGCTTCCTATAGAATATCTTCAATATATCTGTGGGCATTTAGAGTCCCATTTTCCACAAATATAAGGTTTGTACGTCCTTCTATACAAATTCCCGCCCAAATAATCACAGATCCGCCGCGCCATGGAACGAGAGTCGCTCCGATATTGTACCGTCGGCAAACCGTTCATTACATCTGCGGCAAACCCGCTCACGCCCATCTGGTGATCGAAGACAAACTCTTGATTCATTCGTGAACAATACGTTTCGCCAATCTTCTCTCCAATCAACATGCTGCCTTGCAAACCTTAGCCGATTCTGACGATGGTGAGGGAGCAATTGAGGCGCTACAGCAGGTCTGCGGGAATTAAGCCCTGCTTCCTTTAACCGTCTCCTTATGAGTGAAGTAACCATTTACTTCACTCACGTTTTTTCCTCGTACATGTTGTAGGTCATGTTTTAGTGAACTGGCAGTAGCTCTTCGATCCCTTAATGAACGTAGCAATATGAAACGGCTGGCAGCTAGGTGGTTGATTTTTTCCTTCCGAACCCTGGCCTTCTGGTAAAGTTTCCCGTCTCGAGATATCTATTTCAAGTATCTTGTACGGTTGATCGCGGAATTCGTAAAGTACGGGCAACATAACCTTTATTACGACCATCTTCTAATAAAGCGAGATTTTACCCACGTCTGCAGTGGTTAACACCATTTTAATTACATAATATTGACAACGTCACTGTCAAAATAATCGAATAAAGTAACGACTAGTTAACTTGATTATCTTACGCTGATTATTTTTTATTGACATTGAAAAATGCAGCGTTTCATTTAAAAATGCGTAGCTCATAAAAGAAACGAGATAGCCAGATGATTTAAGAAAAAAAAATGCTCAGAACACATCCAGCTTTATCTTAAATCATACTGGAACAAGGTTGTTTCACGTGTTTTTTCCACAGGGTGTTTTAAACTTACGACTAAAAACACTATTTTGTCTTACCCTGGTATATAAATATTCAAGCAACAAAAATTTCATCAGGACAAAGTGCAGCGAAATCTTAATAAATTGATCTATCGGTCAGCAAAAAAATCATTGCAATAAAATCAAAAATAAAAAAGTTATGCCATATAAAAATTGTTACAAAAATTTAGGTGCCGGTTTTTTTTGTCGGTGAGTTTATATGCAATTTGCATATAATCCGCGCTTTACTAATAACAATGTGCTTCGCTTATCAACTAAAGTAAATATAGTCACAACGTGTTATAAATACTAATACAAATATATCGTTAACCCATACTTAGAATAGAGTTAATTTACATTAAGAATTGCGGCAATTTCAAGCGTATTGTTAGCAAATCGACTCAATAAATTTAGAATTAATAAACCGATGAGTGCAAAATACAGCATCTTTTTTTTTCTAAATGCGGCGTATAAATGAAATTCAGAAATATTTGACACTGGCAAAATCGGACTGTTACAACTTGACATAACCAAGTATATAAAAAATGAATAATCATCGGACACCAATTTTTGTCAAAAGTTTGTTGTCACCGCCGCGCCGCGCCGTTTAGAATATATAGTCAAAAGCGATCTTATCGTGCGGGTCTAAAGGTCACAATTTTCAGTAAAAACTTCATTCGTGGCAGATTTTGCGTGTAAAAACTGTCAAAGGAATGACATTTAATGAAAATGTGACCTTTGGACCCGCACGATAAGACCGCTTTTGACTATACTAAACAAAGGTAAACAAAAATGACGTCATTACAAATGGGTATAATTCCGACTTTACGAAATGTATAGGTTATTTATTATGTTTTTTTTCTTTCAGTAGAAGAATATTACCTACGTATGAAGCCAACAGTTGTATTGTTTTTTTGATTTTTTAATAATTCCAATAATGAACCATTTTGTATTTTGTCTTTGTGTGCTTTCAGGTCGAATCAGGTAGGGTGAACTGTCAGTTGGGTCCGACCCCCGACAACGTTCTGTATATACAAGAATTTACTGCAAACCTTTTACGATCAGCCTTTTCCCATCTGACGGATAATCAAATTAAGATCATGGTTCAAGGAATGTTTAATTTGAATCAAGATATTCCAGCGTTTAAGGAACATCTCAGAGATTTCTTGGTACAAATTAGGGTATGTATCTTTTTTGATCATGTTTACTTATAATCTACAGAATTACTATATTGATATATAGACAAAATTATAATCATGGTTTTTAAATTTTTGCATAGGAATATACGGGAGAAGACGACACAGACTTGTTCCTTGAAGAGCGTGAGAAAGCTCTACAGGCGGCGCAGTCCGAAAAGCGCCGCGTGCAACTCTCAGTGCCAGGTATTCTGAATCCACACGAAGTACCGGAGGAGATGCAAGATTAACCCCTAACTTTAGCCCTTAATATTAGGAACTTGTAAAGTGATGAATAAGTGACCAAAACTTGATCTGTGTTTGGTGGGTATTGACATTGTGATAGATGGCGTTTTGAATGGGGATGCGCGCTCAGTTTATTGAAGTGTAAATTATATTTGATAAGTCGTATTGTTTGTCTTTAGGAGGTAAGAACAGTAATTGTTTCTAATTGTGACCAAATTTACGATGGCATCTGAGTAGGTAATAAAATATTGCTAAGAAACATAAAACAGTAACTTTAATTATTATTTACAAAAATATTTCAGCTGGTTTAATTTTCAGGAAAAATTGACAGAAGATGTTTCCTCTGTTACAAATGAATTATTTAGGATTGGTCAAGCGAATCTACAGGGTGGGTTAAAGATATTGTAAAGCTCCCTTGACGCGTATTACCAGTTTTGTGTACTTTTTAAGGAATACCCTATTTTTCTTGATAAACATATATCAAAAGTCAAGGAATGATGATTCCAATCTATAATAGTTGCTTATTTGAAGAGGTAGAAAAATCGTTTTTGTGTTTTACAGGAATCGTCATGAAAGCTCTAGAAATACAATTGAGCGTCACGTTTGCGAGATAGCCTTAACTTAAATGGATCATAATATTTATTTTTGAATTTTTGATATCTTTGGAATGTCCTGAAAATATTTCTTATTATATTCGGACATCCGTAAATTCAACCATTTGAAACACTGATTTTAAGTTTTTTTTTGATATTTTTATTGCATGATATATAAATGGATTTTTACGAAAACTGGAGTCGTAAAAATTTTACTGTATTTCTATAGAAATAAATAAAAGGGTTATTTAGTTTCGTCAGTATAGAAATGAATAATAGCAAATATCAATTTCGAAGACGCATTAAAAATCTCTTGCTAAAAGTACTTAAATTAGTATAATGCCTAACATAGTCCGCTAGAAGATGCATGCATATAAAAAGTGAGGCAAAATTATGGTATTATGCACTAAAAGTTTAGCCCATTGTAGCAAAAACTTCGATATATGAAATTCTTTGCCAATCTGCCTACACGTTAAGCGATTGCCAAAATTCAATCCCGTAACAAAATCCATAACATTAACATTTATATTAAAGGACACATTTGCTGTTTTAAATCTCTGGCATTTAATTTTCGAGTCGATAACCATGCATTTAGTTTTTGAGCTTTTTAGTATAGTCATTCAAAAATATTTTGAATATCCGACCACTCTGTCAGAGATAGAAATAGTCGTGTCATCAGTAAAATAATTCGTTATGTTACTATGTAAATCATTAGCTGAAGTGGTGCTAAAACAGTACCTTGTGGTACTCTCTACTATCTGTTACGAGACAATTTATCTTGTACTTTTGTTTGGTGTTTTAAAGAATGGCTTTAATCTTAAATACCATCCATAAAAATTGAACCTAAAACCAATTATTTGAATTTAGGGATATTATGCATTACAAAAGGGTTTCCGTATTTTCTGAAAGTTAAAAAAAATTTATACACGGTGTCCCATATAAGAATGCACAATACAGGGATCTCCCAAACCAGAATTAGAGAAAAGTTTCGCCTTGCTGGATCCTACAACGTCATGTTTCGAAATCTAAAAAAATCCGATCACTTCCGAAGATATTTAGTAAAACCTGAATTTTCCCGATTTCGTTTTTATTTTTTTCTGACTTTATTTGAAAAGATATGACAATACAAATTTCACATTCCCATTGCTACTTTTCCGGCTCTTCAAGTTAATGATATTAGATTTTCAATCTGACGTTTCGTTTCTTAGCAACCATCATCAACTTTATTTTTTTAAATAGTCGAAAAAATTTCTTTTATTCCTAAAAAACTCTAATTTCAATCCTAAATCCAATAACATATCGCTCTTTACATTTATCCGACCTTTCGGACGAAAAAACCATCATCAATGTTATTTGATGATGATTACGAAGGAACGAAACGTCGGATCAAAAATCTAATTACGTCATCATGTAGAGGACAAAAGTAGCATAGAAATGTGAATTTTATTTTGATTAATCCTCATTATTAAACCCTGAAAAAAAATCAATTGCAATCTACGAATTCTTGAAATTTAAAACACAAATTTTCGCAACTAATTTTTTTCAGATTTTAATAAAGAAGATACATCAAAATGAAATTCACATTCCTATGCCAATTTTTTTCCTCTACCTGATGGCGTAAGTAGATTTTTGATCCCACGTTCAAATGCTGATTTTTTCATCCGAAACGTCGGATAAAAGTCAGGAGCGATATGTCGTTGGATTTAGGATTGAAATTACAGATTTTTTAGGAATAAAACAAAATTTTTTGACTATTTGAAAAACGAAGTTCATGATGGTTGGTAAGAAACGAAACGTCAGATTGAAAATCTAATAACATCAACTTCAAGGAAAATAAACAATGGGAATGTGAAATTTGCATAGTCATATCTTTGCAATTAAACTCAGAAAAAAATAAAAACGAAATCGGGAAAATTCGGTTTTTACCAAATATCTTCGGAAATAATCGGAATTATTAAAATTTGGAAACATCACGTTGTAGGATTCAGCAAGGTTCAACTTTTCTCTGATTTAATCATCTTTGTACCTCTGCTGGTTTCCGAGATCCCTGTAGTGTGCCTTCTTATATGGGTCACCGTGATTACCGGGTGTTTCTCGAAAGTTGCTCAGCCCTATAACTTTTTGTTTTTAGAGATAAACAAACGAAATTCGGTGTAGTATATAAATATGTATTTTTTGACGTATTCAGTTGTTTTCTGTCACTTCAGGTTTGACCCTTTTTTTCTTATATTAAATGGGACACCCGGTATATATTTACTTATTTCAATAGAAAATCACATTGTGACACCCCATTTGTCACTTTTTGGCATTTATCACCCTAAAATTTTCAGTTTGTAATTTTCAATCTAGAGTGTCATGAAAGAGTTAATAAAACGATTAATTTTGGAAAAGTGACAAATGGGGTGTCATTGCATTAACAATGTGATTTTCTATTGAATTAAGTAAAAATATACCGAGTGTCCTATTTAATATAAGAAACTTAGGGTCACTTCTGGTCAAACCTGAAGTGACAGAAAACAATTGAATAGGTACGTCAAAAAATACACATTTATATACTATACCTACTCACCGAATTTCATTTGTTCATCTCTAAAAACAAAAAATGTATAGGGGTGAGCCACTTTTGAGAAACACCCGGTATAACTCAAATTTTTGATGTGCAGATGCTTTCTGGTAGCATTTCTTGGTGGTTGAGGCATAATCTTAACCTCTTTATATCTCTTTAAATAAGAAAGATGCCTATTGCTCTCAATATTGCTGCTAAGCTATTATTACTTGCTTAAAGCAAATACATAACTGGCTTTCAACCTTCGTTTATTACTAAAATTATTCGTTTCATTTCAATAAAATCTAAATATAGGTATTATTTGAATGAAAGATAAAGTGGTTATAAGACAAAAGAAACACAATTTTAAAGAAAAGTTCATTTATAAATAAAGTCGAGTCCCTTCAATCAACAAACACAGATAATGGCAAAAATATCCTTCAAAAATGGAAATACACCTATAAAAGTCAACTTTTCAAACCTGTTGTAGAACAAGTATGTTTCATTGGCTTTTGTTAGATATTATTTGGAATAATTGAAGAAATATCCTAGACTTGATAACTGAGTAGGGATCTGAAAGGGATGAACAAGAAAAAGCAACACAGCAAAGAATTTTATAAACATGTAAGTTTTCTTTACGACCTTACTATAAAGACTGTCTGGAAATTCCGTTGGTATATTTAGGACTTTGATTGTGCATTATTAGATATGTTTCAAGTAAAAGCTATAGAGATTCGTAAGAGGCAATACAGAGTGTCCGGAAATACCATTCGAATAATTTCAGGAGTGATTCTACATAAGAAAACCTGAAAATTTTTTCATATGATCATGGGTCCGAAAATGCATAGTTTCCAAGATACAGGGTGTCAAACTTTTTATAAAAAATCAGTTTTTTGTTAATATCTTAAATATGATTTTACTGATTTTGTTGAAATTTGGCAGTGTTATCTGTAGTTATAAGGGGCTCACTTACCTATAATTATATTAAAAATATAAAGTCCAGTGGAGTCCCGGGGGGCCACATACCGAATATTATTGACAAAAAAAGTGCGCCATTGACTTTTTCAAACATTTTATATTTTTTCGTATTAAGCAACTAAAAATACAATATTTTTGATTCTCGAGTTGTTTTCGTATCTTGCTTGGTATTCGAGAAAAAAGGTAAAAACCGGTTTATTACATTTCCAAACTTTTTTGATAAAATCGATATTTTTATTTATATCTTAAACATGCTTTTATCGATTTTGTTGAAATTTAATAGGGTTATCTGTAGTAATAGGCGGCTTATTTAGCCTTGATTAAATTAGAAATATAATGTCCAGTGGCGTCCCGGGGGGCATCATACCGAATATTATCGACAAAGAAATGTGCGCCACTGACTCTTTTAAACATTTTATATTTTTTTCGTATTAAGCAACTAAAAATACAACAATTTTGTTTCTTGAATTGTTTTCGTATCTTGCTTCGTTTTCGAGAAAAAAATAAAAACCAGTTTATTACATTTCTTTAGGGCACCAAATTCTACATCAAACGCTGTAATAAACTGGTTTTATTTTTTTTCTCGAGAACGAAGCAAGATAGGAAAACAATTCAAGAGACAAAAATGTTGTATTTTTAGTTGCTTAATACGAAAAAAAATATAAAATCTTGAAAGAGTCAGTGGCACACATTTCTTTGCCAATAATATTCGGTATGATGCCCCTGGGACGCCACTGGACATTATATTTTTAATCTAATTAGGGCTAAATGAGCCGCCTATTACTACAGATAACCCTATTAAATTTCAACAAAATCGGTAAAAGCATATTTAAGATATAAATATGTAAAAATATCGATTTTATCAAAAAAGTTTCAAAATGTAATAAACGGTTTTTACTTTTTTTGATCGAAAACGAGGCAAGATACGAAAACAACTCGAGAATCAAAAATTTTGTATTTTTAGTTGCTTAATACGAAAAAAATATAAAATATTTTAAAAGGTCATTGGCGCACACTTTTTCTTGTCAATAATATTCGGTATGATGCCCCCCGGGACGCCACTGGACTTTATATTTTTAATATAATTAAGGCTTAATGAGCCCCTTATTACTACAGATAACACTGCCAAATTTCAACAAAATCAGTAAAATCATATTTACAATATTAACAAAAAACTGATTTTTTATAAAAAGTTTGACACCCTGTATCTTGGAAACTATGCATTTTCGGACCCATGTTCATATGAAAAAATGTAGGTTGTACGGAAAAATCTAAACAAATTTCATGTGCAATACCCTGCACTTAAACTATTATATTCTAAACTGAAAACTGGCAGTTTTGATTATTTAGATTCCAAATGGTTTGACTTGGAACGAAATACCTAGCACTTTTGGTAACCTATGAATTTATTCGCAAGAGTAACTTTTATACAAAGAGTACCAATATGTCAAATTATCTAAAAAGTGAAATGTTAAAAAAATAAGGCTAAATATAATTTACTTAAAGTTAGTTTGGGCTACAAACTATATTACAAACACTCGGTCCAACAATGTCATGTTCGAACAAACTGTTCATATTTCGCTAAGTAGATTCGCAAATCTGAATATACAAAAAAAAATTTTCGGACATCCTGTATAATAGGAAATAGCGAATCTATTCTGAGAAATTTGGCCTACATGATAACAAATAATATTAAAATAAATATTTTTAGCTAGTTTAGTAGGATTTAGTGATGGGTGAAGCAGAATGAATGAGAGCCTCTAACAATCCCTGAATTGTGCTTTCAGTCGTGACAAGACGTATATGTATATGAAAGCCTGATTTGATTGCAAAAATATAGGACATGACGTGATAGTTTAATGTTTCTTAGCAATATTTTAATCATTGTATGCAAAGTCTCTAATTTCAAGTTTAAACAAAAATAAAGATTTTTCTTTGTTTGCCCATCCTTAATTTAAACGGCTTTCTCCTAAACTACTCGCCAGACAGAAGGTACCTTGGTCAGTTTTTAAGATCGATATTTTTCTATTTGTATCATCCCTTAACGTGTAGGTTTAGTCACACCCTCCCAGTTGGCGTAAATGTGTTTGTGAGAAGAATATACATGCATATGTCTTGCTGAGATGCTTTTAATTTTTTTTTTATATTTTCTTTTTTATCATCATTTTGTTTTAGGATCTTGTATAGAAAACATGTTAAGTTAGAAATAAAATTGTTTCTCCAATGAGTGGGTTTTTGTTTTCCGTGATTTTCATGGTTTAGTGAAAACTAACTTGAATCTTTATTTTGTCCTACCAAGTAAATTAATCCAAATCCATTAGCGCGTGATGAATGGCTTTTAGTTCTGGTACCATTGGAGGCTTCTTAGGATATCCCTTGATAGCTGTACAAAATATCGTTTTAACACAGCAATGATTAAAGTGGCTACATGTTACATAGAATTACATTCCCAAGAAAACTACATGGAAAGACTTGAAAAGGAATGGCCCTCAGTCTCCGGCAAAGAGAGGGTGCTAAGAATCCCCGGAGTCAAAAATCACTTAAACATAGGATCATGGAATGCACATAGCCTATATGAGGCTGGAAAACTGACTAATACCGTCAGGGCAATGCAAAGACTGAATCTGAAAATGTTGGGAGCATGTGAAACCAGATGGCCAGACTCTGGACAGTGTAATGTCGATGGAGCGACTTTTTACTACTCAGGCAACCAAGATCAACATCGTAGACACGTGGTTGGCATTATCGTGGATAAAAATTGAGTAAGAGTGTAACATGCTTTATACCGTACAGTGACAGGGCGATGTTGTTAAAAATCGAAGCAAGACCCATAAACATCATCCAAGTATATGCTCCCACCCTAGACAAACCCGAAGAGGAAATAGAATCATTCTACGAGGACATCAAAAGACTACTAAAATATACCAAACCGCATGATCTGAACATCATTCAGGGAGATTTCAGTGCTAAGGTGGGAAGGGGAGAAATAGTCGAAGGAATAGCTGGCCCCTCGGGCCTAGGAGAAAGAAATATCAGAGGAGACAGACTAATACAATTCTGCCAGGAAGAACAGTGTAAAATCACGACATGGTTCTCCTTGCCTCCAAGAAGACTGTACAGGGTGGCTCGAATTCGTGTCTATGTATGGGGAACTCGAAAACCGTAAGAGATACAGTGCCGGTCAAATTAAGGCAAAATTGCGCATTTAGGTGCCTAGCAATATGCCGTTTAGAAAGTTTTAAAATTCCGAGTATTTCCGGAGATATCCGGAAAAAAACGAAATTTTGAAAATTAGTTTTATTTTTTTCCTGGGCTTATTTAAAAACGGATTTCAAATTGAATTGCACATTTGCATTTTCACTTTTTCCGCTCTATCTAATGATGGTATCCAGTTTGAAATCCGACGTTTCGTCTTCAAGAGATCATCATCAACTTTCTTTTTTTAAATACGAACTTTAATTTTTTTATCGTTTTTCAGATGGTATTGGCGTTATTAATATGACCATGTGTTTTTATTTTTTTTATTTTTTATTATTTTTTTTTTAATTTTTATTATTTTTTTAATTATATATTTTGCTTTGGCGTAATTTTTAATAATTTAAGGTAGGTACTTTTGAAATTTTTATATTCTATAAAAATATTTTATTTTGTTTTTTGTATTAAGTGGAAAATTGGAGCGTATTAGAAATAAAAAATTGTAGAATTATTTCTTACGAGAATATGGCCATGAACTATTACTCAAACAAGTTGCTTACTGCAAAGATAATATATTCCCAACTTTTAACCAATTAAAAAATTTATTTAATAGAGAACATCAACAATTTATAATCACACTGATACCATAGGAACTTTGATGGAAAAACACTTATTGGAATTTTGCTTATAAATAAAATGAACTAAGCAACTTGTTTGAGTAATAGTTCATGGCCATATTCTCGTAAAAAATAATTTTAATATTTTTAATTTTTAATACGGGCTCCAATTTTTTAACTTAATGCAAAAAACAAATAAAATATTTTTATAGAATATGAAAATTTCAAAAGTACCTACCTTCAATTATTTAAAATCACGCCAAAGCAATATACATAAAATAAAAATAATAAAAAATAATAAAAAAAGTAATAAAAAAATAAAAACACATACTCATATTAATAACGCCAATACCATCTGAAAAACGATAAAAAAAATTAAAGTTCGTATTTAAAAAAAGAAAATTGACGATGATCCCTTGAAGACTATATGTCGGATTTCAAACTGGATATCATCATTGGATAGAGCGAAAAAAGTGGCAATGCAAAAGTGCAATTAGATTTGAAATCCATTTTTAAATAAGCCCAGGAAAAAAATAAAACGATTTTTCAAAATTTTGCTTTATTCCGGATATCTCCGTAAATACTCGGAATTTTAAAACTTTCTAAACGGCATACTGTTAGGCACATAAAAGCGCAATTTTGCCCTAATTTGACCGACACTGTATCTTACGGTTTTCGAGTTCCCCATACATAGACACGAATTCGAGCCACCTTGTACACATGGAGAGCACCACGAGACAGTCCTGAAAACATTGTTCGTAACCAGATTGACTTTATCCTAGTCAACAAGAGATTTAGCACAAGCGTTACAAAGGCACAAACTTATCCAGGTGCAGATGTGCCATCCGATCACTGTCTTTTAGCGATAAGCCTGAAACTTAAGATAGCCTTGGAGAGGATCAACCTAAAAACTGGACACTTCCAGACTACAAGAGAAGAATATCAGATCGGATCTCAGAAGCGAATTGAGCAAGGAACTGGAACGAATAAAGAACAATAAGATGGAGCAGCAACCACTGGAATTGTGGGAAACGGTTGAAAATTCCATAAAAAGAGTCGCGACCGAGAGGTTGGGATATCAGAAGAGTCGTAACAAAAGGAAATGGATGACCGACGAAATTTTACAGATGATGGACGAACGTAGACAACACAAGAATATTGATCACGGCGTATATAAAAGATTGAACTCACTGATAAGATCGCAAATTAGAAAGGCCAAAAGAAAATGGTTGGAGGAAGAATGCGAGATTATTGAATACCTATAAAAATAAAGGAAGCCTCCGGCGTATATAAAAAACGACCTCCAACAATACTTACAGATGACACAGACAAGTTCATAATGGAGGAAAAGGATAGGAAACGACTATGGGAAGAATACATTACAGATTTATTCGCTGATGACTCTCATAAGGAACTAACAGATAACCAACACCTTTATCCGGACCACCAATACTAAAGGAAGAAATAAGGAAAGCTTTAATGGAAGCAAAAGATCAGAAAGCCACAGGACCAGACGGAATACCGGCGGAGGTCTTGAAACTGATTGATGAGGAAAACATCGCCGTATTACATAAAGTCTTTAATCACATCTACGATACCGGGCACTTCCCCGAAGCTGGTTAAAAGTCCAATTTCATACCTCTACCCAAGAAAAATAACGCCCGAAAATGCAAAGACCATAGTTTAATAAAAAAATGTTTCTCAAAATAATACACAAAAGAATAAAACACAAGTGTGAGAGAAATATCAGCCCCAATCAGTTTGGCTTCAAGTCGGGTATGGGAACACGTGAGGCGCTTTTCGGACTTCAAGTCCTAATACAAAACTGTCGAGACGTTAACAAGGACATATTTCTATGCTTCGTAGACTACGAGAAAGCATTCGATGGCTTTCAACATTCAAAACTCATGCAGATTCTGAGACAAACTGACATGATGGCAGAGATATAAGAGACCATATTTACGGAAACTTTTGAAGGCCAAGAAATGGGAGTGAAAGTAAATGGAATGCCAATCTCAAACATCCGATATGCAGATGACACTGTCCTTATTGCTAATGATGTTGGAGAACTCCAAGAGATGTGCACCAGTCTAAATAATAGCAGCAACAAATACGGGATAAACATAAATGACAAAAAAATCAAGTTTATGATAATCAGCAGGAAAAACCAATTATATGCAAATGCTGCAATTCACGTAAATAATAAATATAGAAAGAGTAACACAGTACAATACTGGGAAGCTGGCTACACACGGAATGGAATTTGGAAAAAGATATTAGATGCAGAATTGAGATGGCTCGTACGGCGTTCGTGAAATATGAAAAAATTCTTAGAAATCCAGACATACATATATCCCTTCGAGTCCGATATGCGAAGTGCTATGTCTGGTCGGTACTTCTGTATAGAGTGGAATCGTGAACTATGAAGGCAAACGTGATCAATAAAGTGACGCCCACTGAGAGTACCTTGGACCGGCAGGGTAACAAATGAAGAAATATTGAGAAGAGTTCATAAGAACAGAATTGTTAAACGAAGAAAAACGGCATGGTCACATCTTCAGACACGACAGATACCAGTTGCTACAACTGATTCTGGAGGGAAAGATAGAAGGTAGAAGGGGAATTGGGAGAAAACATGTCATGGACAAGGAACATCAGACAGTGGACCGGACTAAGAACGATAGAAGAGCTTGTCAGCGTGGCAAGAGACAGAAATTAATTCCAACATGTGCCGCCTTTCTCACGAAGAGTCCTAACTAGCTTTGCTAAATATGCCAGGAGAGCTGATGATTGAAATTAGACATAAATCAGCGCAGTTAGCTTAATTTTAAAGTTAATTTATATGGCTTTAAAACTAAGCTAACTCCGATGATTTATGTGTAACCCCTTTTCATTATCAGCTCTCCTTACAAATTTAGCAAAAACTAGATAGGACTTTTCGTGGATAGGCAGCTTGATTGATTGTTACATATATACCTAAGTGGACATAAAACCTATGGAATGATAGGCCCTCGCGGTGACGAG